>JAMAFX010000366.1:0-25330 GCA_023625875.1 Trichocomaceae sp. PYS4502 | reverse complement strand
TTGTTGTCTTGCGGGTATGTGACGCGCTGCCCGGCGCGTCCTTTCCACCTTTCTGTGTACCTCCTGCCATCGCGAAACGCCAGGAAGTCGTTAAAAAGTAGATATTCTTGTTCAGGATTTGTTTCTCTATCGATTGATAATGGTAACAAGGGGCGTACCAAAAGGTAGGCCTATGTCGACGAAGCGCGAAGAGTTTTTTTTTTTTGGACCTCACGTAATCCAACAGAACCGTCACGAACGATTATTCGTTTCCCTTTTCGATTAGCCCGCTTTCACGTGCGCTGCCTACGAGGCCTCGTTAACGTACTAGAAGGATTTCTACTGTGACGATGCTAATCTAGATCTCATAACAATCCATTGCTATGCCTAATCTAGGTGCTATTCAACGAGAATACAAAACACGAGGAAAGGAAAACAGGAGTAAGTGCGTGGTCGCGGAGCGGTGTTGACAAATAGGCTAGATCACGTGTAAGGCTCCAAGGCATCCATCAGGCATCTATTGACTGAGCCGTCACACCTACTAGGTCATATTGGCCTACGAGACCTCATTAACGTACTGGGAGGATTCCTACTAGGCCTTGTTAACGTACTAGGAGGCTTCCTACTAGGTCATATTGTCCTACGATGCCTCGTTAACGTATTATTAGGGTTAAGCCTATTCCTATTTTGCGGCCTCGAAATTAAGGCACCAAGATCAATAACTTCAGGGTTTTCATTCAGGCGGCGCGCGCTAGGCGGAGGGGGACCCCTCCGGTGCGCGCCTTCCAGTACATACGTACTTGCACATTAGAAGCTACTTCCTAAACAGGTTAGTGCCAGTCCCAATACCGTGGGTACGGAGTAGTAGGTACTAAAAAGAGCACCACTGCAAGTTGCAACAATTGATGTAACGGGAGATTACGTCATAATGTATGTTTGGGCATAATACTCAACTTTTGAAAGAAATATGAAGCCTATACACGACTATGGAATGATTTCCTTTCTTCATATTGCCTGAGGTTATTGTATTGTATTAGCGAATCCGTATACATAACCCATGAAGTTGAATTAACGTTTTTCAGTGGGGTATGCGGCTCCCATGGATGTGGATACATATGGAGACCATACTAACTTACGCACGGACAACGGCTTATCTCAACAACATATGTACTCCGTGCGGGCTTACCCGTCACAAGTGTCAGATTGACCAGTATGTACACCAAAAGGGACGTCGGGTTATAGGGATAATCTTTCAATGCCCTAAATACTGATAATCTAACAACGAGCTGACCCCCCAGTCGCACACGGCGGGGGGTCAGCTTGTGACGGGTAACATAGTACTACTACTACGTTATAGGGAATTTATTCGAGTACGTTATTGTGTGTAAACGTTCGCTCCAACATGTGCCCACGTACGGAGCCATATTGGCACATGCTGGGCATACGGCGCGGCATTGAATAAGTGTTTGTTCCATGCCCTACCCTACCTACCCCTTTTATGCACTGCTCTTCACCCGAAGTCTATTTAGTGAGTTAGTTAATTATATCGAATCAAACATAAACTGTACTTTCTATATTGTCTCGCCCCCGAGCTCCTACGGTGGAACAGCTCTGCCTACGTATTCATGTGCTTCGTGATACAGGACGTAGCGAAACCATCAGTGATAAAGGAGGCTTACTGTACCCCGTTAGTATTTAAAAGCTGAGCTAATAGTATGCTTGGTTATGCAACTAATGCACAAATCATTTAATTGCTAGCTAGTTATGTTGCATATACACATGCACGTAGGGCCAAAGTTACTTACACGATGAGTGCCTCAATTCCGAGGCACTTCCTTACGGCAGCATATGGAAGCCTCCGAGTACAAAGAAGATTCCACCTCTAGATAAAAGAAACGGAACCAGGCGCCTACTCGTTCTTAGCGCAAGTTCTATTAACTAGCTGTGGCTTAAGGCAGCGAGCCATGCAAGATCGACCGCTCCTGTCACAACCAACAATGCAAAGGATCTTTGGGTCTGTTCCACCATACCACTGAATCTGCAAACGCTGGCAGGAATAAATAGCTTCTGTATTGAGGTTAGTTACATCAAGAACCCCTCCCCCTCCGCCGAATGCGGTCTGTCACGATTCTAATACGCCTTGTGCGTCTTGAGTGAATTAGAACTTCCAGTCAACTACGTGGGCCCCAACATTGAAAGTGCTTCGAACAGCTTGCTTCAACAGCGTCTGAGTAACTAATAACCAAACGACAACTCTCACTCGCGGTCCAGTGGATATGCTCGTCATCGTGAGTTTGTGTTGACTCCAGCAGGGCGGGCTACAATAACGATGGATACTCTTCCCCATTTCACGAGCTTCCTCACACCGATCCTGGAAGTGTCTGGCCTTGATGCCCTGCCTCAGCAAGTCAATAATCGTTTTATCAACTATCAATCAATGCACCTTGAGGCTGCTTTGATTGTAGAGCGCATTCGTCGGGGCTTGGACGTTCGCACTACCGTATGATTTCATTCCCAACAACCAAAATCCCAAGTCTGACCACTGGCCCTAGATCATGCTTCGAAATATTCCCAACCAAATGGATTTCGTAAGTAGAGAGAATCTCTTTGATGCACATTCTCATATCTTTACTGAGCAGTAAGGCACTTCTCAAAAGCATCTTGGACGAGACTAGCTTTGGAAGATACGATTTCGTGTACTTGAGAATTGGTGAGATATTCCCATCCTCTCCTGATGCAGAATAATACTGACGTGGCGACACTGCAGATTATGCCAACAAGTGCAAGTTCGTGGATACCACATATACATTTTCTTTGATTGAAATAATTGGGGTTAATACGATTGACAGTGTCGGATATGCCTTTATCAATTTCCTGGACGTAAGATTTGCAACTCCTTTGATCTCAAAGTCAACTTCTATTTTGTATTCACTGACTCTTCATGTCTCAGCCTATTGATATTTTAAATGTGAGTGACTCGTTATTTCCAACACCTAGGAAGTTTACTAAACCTACGCAGTTTGTGGAAGCTCGAGCCGGACGTACCTGGTAAGCATTGGTATATCCAGATTAGTGCGCTATTTATCCTATACTGACTAGATAGCCTTAGGGGCTGCTTTCAAAGCAAGAAAATTGCCGATGTTGCATACGCAGGTAATGCAAAGCTGCTCCGCTGTCCTAGGATCAAAGTTTATTTACTTGTAGTCTACGTAGCAATCCAAGGACGGAAATTTTTGATCGAGAGGTTCAGAAACAGCTCAGTAATGTTGGAGGACCCTGAATTCCGTCCTAAAGTGAGTAATCCACTGCAATTTCCGAAACAATCCATTCGCTGACATAGAGCAGTTGTTCTACAGTGGAACAAGCCCTCTTGCAGGAACCGAAGAGCCCTTCCCAGGTCCGGACAATAAATCCAAAATGCTTCGTAGCATCAGGAACGCGGAGAACTTTGGTTAGTTGGCGAACAATCCTCTCTCTATCATGATATATTTTTACGGAGAAGAAGACCCGACTAATAACCACCACAGGGCTTTTTGCCCCGCGCCGGTATCTTTATCCTCGACAGGGATATGGCACGATTTGGCCTCAGTAACAGGAGATCCTCACCATGACGCATATTGCTGATCCTGCATTTCTGTAAAATGCCACAAGCCCTTGGAGATATCTTGGCCAGGGCTAGTGTAAAGGTCAGCAAAACTCCCCTCACGTTAATCTCTTCAGCATTTCCAGGGACATTGATGCCTTGGGGCAAGTTTGAGTGTTGGAAAAACTTGCCAATTCAATTTTTGATCCTCTGTACGGGATTTTTGTCACAGGTATTGATGTAATTTCATTTTATTTCCTCTCATTACGCGAGCGAAGCAAACTGGCAGACCACCGTCGTCGATATTATCTGTTTGCAAGTTGCCAATGCCGGTGGGGAGAATATCCTCTGATTGACCACTTCATCTTCGACGACTAAGGGGCTTGATTATTGGATTTACAATGGTAATATGAAGTAGCGATTGAATGTTATTTTTTTAATGCGAAGGTCAGAATATAAGAAAATCTTCAACGACTAAAGCAAACAGCAATAAGGTAAGGAGCAGCTTTGTTTTGTTATTAAAGTGGACGTAATCCCCTCGGGAATTTCCAAGGTTATGAATCGATAACAGAATAATGGTGGCTAAATTACAAACAGGCTTATATCTAGCTATGTACAGGAAATGTAGAATATCCGATTAAGTTTTACTCTATACCTAGATGTAGGTAGAGACGAATCTGTGGAGAAATGATCTGCAGTGTAAAGGTCTGTCTCAACGTGACTTAAAATCTTCTACCACTCTCTCTTTCCAAGAAAGAGAACAACAGGCTGGAAAGGCCAAATCACGACTGGTTAAGGTAATTTTAACATTCCATGTTGCTTATGCGAAATATCCACCACTGCAGGAAAACTTATGTAGCTGGTGCTGCCGTGTTCTGATGAAAACCTAGCAGATATAACGAGATATTAACTGCCAACTAATATTGTCTATCTGGTCGTCTCCACTGTTATTATACGCCTTTGCATTACGCCTGTCTTTGATATCAACCGATATCAGTAGTCACTCATACCATCATAGACCGTTAAAAGATAGACCATGGAGAGAGAATTTGATCCCTGCGTAACCAACAATTACATATGATACACCGGGATCAAGTTGACTGTAGGTTCAATGCGGTCTATGTCGACGAGTGTAACGATGCATGCCCGGGTCCAGAGTACCTAGGAAGCAGGAAGTGAGAAATATGCGTTGTCCTGGGCTGCTGAATAACCTCAGGAACGGCGTAAGCCTTCGGGAGACGTTTCTGTTTCATTAGAAAGGAACAGCACAGACTGGTAGGGATAGTGCAAGAACCTACCTAGGTACTATGTAGGATCATAGCACACCATTATGAAGACCGGGTGATGTAACATTTGAGAACAAACATAGGTACAGTTAGCAACTATCAGGCCGCCATTAAGGAACGTAAGGCGGACGTGTCTAAATAGCATAGTCCGGAATCCAGGTGTACTGGCGTTAGGATCCGATGCCCGTTCCTAGAGTATCAGACGGTGTAAACGGTAACCCGCAGTTGGGCGCTGCAATGGGCATGGCAAGAGATGAATCTGGGTGAAAACAAAACTGATAGAATGAAGAAGGCAACTTCCGTCGGCCAGGGGCCTGTATTTTGTAATACTGGGTTGCAGACGTGCTCTTAAGTATTAAAGTCTTCCATTGCCTAACTAAAATTGGAGAGGAAAAGTAAGCAAAGCACCGGTGAAGCGAGATTCGAATGGATTATGCCGGCCATAGAGATAATTTACTTGCCTAGAACGCGCAACTGCATTTTCTGTTCACCATGAATATGAAGATACATTGAATTAATAAAAAGGGCTTTCCATGGTGTCTATCCGGAGCAAAGAAGAGAAGATATTATGAAAGATTGCTCGCTGGCATATCACGACGACATCCAAAAGAAAGAGGCAAAAAATATTAGAGCAATGAACCGTATCGTTTTTTTGTGCAAGGAAGTCTGCTGACCATGGATCAGAAACTTCTATCGGTCTGTAATTGCCTGAACAACGTCCTGCAGATTGCTTTTGAGTACACCAATCGTGTTCCACAAGACTTCACACTGCTGGACGCATTGGCTCATCGAACGAACGAGAAATGAGTTTCAGCCACGCAACAAGGCATCTACCGAATTCGAACGACCCAGGCCGTAGGTTAGATTGCTCAGTTGGCGATGAAGATGTTTGACCAGTGGTCAGAACTCGCATCCCACTCCAACAAAGGGCGCGTAATGGTGCTGGGGTTGTGTTGCTTGTCTGAACGTTTCGCAATCTTCGTCGTAGCAGGCTGCACCGCATTGCCATCTGAGGATATTCCCTGGCTTGTAGCTTGATTGCAAGCTGGTGCACTCCCCTTCAGCTCTGCTTTCATTGCGGGTTTGACCTGTTGCTTGTGCTCGCACTTCCTCTTCCTCCGTTCGCAGTCATTGCCAGATGCGCGATGACGCCCTATGGCTTCTTGTTTGGGCTTTGCCAGCATCATCTTAGATAGGCTGACAGCTCCAACACAAGAGACAAAGGCCGCTTTTGACTTGTTGGTTCTCCATCGAACGTACGGGGAGGGAGTTTTCAAGCGGTGAGCTACCAGAATGTGCACTGGGTAGCAGATCATCAGAGAGGATGGCATGGAGAGTTAGCTCGACAAATCACCTCGTGGATTACGATCGCCGACATACCTACCTAAAGTATGATTCCAGATTCGCTGGAAAAGATGGCTCCCGTAAAGGCCAGTCACGTTGATCAACCCAGGCGAGTGAGTAGATCCAGATAGGTAATGTTGCCAGGACGACTACTAAGCAGTACCTAGGTAGGTGAGCCAGTCAGCGACCCCTTTTTACGTACATACGTTAATTACATAACGGCAACGGAGTAACTAACGTAATCGGTAAGCGAACCGTCATTTTTCCCCCGAACTCGCGCTCTACCTATTCTATTTACTAGATTTCAACGCGTCAAGATGCCACCAATTCGCAATAAAAACAAAAAAGATTTAGCTGAGCAAGAGGGCCGAATCTTATTAGCTATTTCCGATTTACAAAATGGACGAATCTTACGTGTGGCTCAAGCTGCAAGGATTTATAATATACCCCGGACAACTCTACAAGATAGATTAAGTGGCATTCAACAAAGATCTCAAGTACACGCCAATAATCATAAATTGACCCAATTTGAGGAAGAATCGCTTGTCAAATGGGTGCTTGATCTAGATAAACGTGGATTACCCCCCCGGCATTCTCTCGTACGAGAGATGGCTAATGATCTTCTCTCACAACATGGAAATCAACAAATTGGAGAGAAATGGGTATATAATCTTGTTCAACGTCCCCCAGAGATTGATTCAAAGTTCTCACGAAGATATAATTATGAACGTGCTAAATGCGAAGATCCGAAGATAATCCAGGAACATTTTGATCGCGTACAAGAGGTTATCTCGGAGTATGGAATCTTACCAGAAGATATCTATAATTTTGATGAGACTGGCTTTGCTATGGGACTCTGTGCAACTGCAAAGGTTATAACAGGAAGCGATCGATATACTCGGCCAAAGTTATTACAGCCTGGAAATCGAGAATGGGTGACGGCAATTGAGGCAACAAATTCAACTGGATGGGCTCTGCCTTCATACGTTATTTTCAAGGCAAAGAAAAACGTACGATTAGGCTGGTTTGATGATCTTCCAGATGATTGGAGAATCAATATCAGTGAAAATGGATGGACCACAGATCAAATAGGATTAGAGTGGCTTAAAACCCATTTTATTCCTTATATTAATGGTCGTACGATAGGAATATATCGGATGTTGATTCTTGATGGTCATGGAAGCCATTTAACTCCGGAATTCGATCGTACATGCACTGAGAATGAGATTATTCCAGTCTATATGCCTCCTCATTCCTCACATCTTTTACAGCCTCTTGATGTTGGCTGTTTTGCTGTTTTAAAGCGACGTTATGGACAGCTTGTTGAGCAGCGAATAAGAGATGGATTCAATTATATTGATAAAATTGACTTTCTTACTGCATTCCNCTATCCGGAATAGCTTTGCAGCAACCGGATTAGTGCCATTCAATCCAGATCGAGTGATTCAACAACTTACTATCCAATTAAAGACACCAACACTTCCTCCAAGTCGATCAAGCAATATACAATCATCTTCTTGCTTACAAACTCCTCAAAATATACGCCAATTCGTACGTCAGTCAACTACAATCAAGAAACGTATAAATGATCGTACAGGAAGTCCAAATCAAGTGATTGATCAAGCAATTATGCGGATGTCAAAAGCCTATGAAATGACTATGAATGATCTTTTACTCGTACGGAAAGAAAATCATGATTTACGGGCTGCACATGAGAAAGAGAAGCAAAAGCGCCAAAGGTCTAATAAACAGATATCTATTGAGCAAGGGATTACTAGAGATGAAGTCCAAGCACTTATACAAGGTCAGATTGAGGCATCTCAAGCTGTTACTGCTGCTCTGGCTGAGCCGGAGCTCCCAGCTTCTCGAGCAGTCGTACGCCGCCAATTTCACTGCAGTGGTTGTGGTGTCCAAGGGCATAAAATTAATCGATGTCCTAATCAAAGTAGTACTTAATTTTTTGTATATAATTTGTATGTGGTTAAGAAATTGTGATTTGAAATCAATATAGAGAGTTATTTTCCGGAGAGGTGGTCGGTTCGCTGGTGAATTGCGTTATTATATTTCCGGAGTGATCATAGCCAATTTCAATCATGATTTTGAATCTTCAGTATGCGAATTATTACCTATGTAAACACCATACATAGTTGATGGCATGTGATTAGAGCGATTCCTTGAGGTCGCTAAACTCGGATTTGTCTTGCCATTTCCTATGTCCATGAATTGTACCTATGAAGCGTTGAGATTCGTAAAATGAACGCGAACTACCTAGGTACGCATTGAAGGCGTCATGGCAGGCGAGCGAATTTTAACCAAAATACAAATCACTATTGATTACTCAAGTTGAAGTTCAATTTTGGCCGCACAATTTGCTTCCCTATATCAATTCGGAAGTGTTTATTTCACATGGCTACGTTGGCGAATACAATGCTGCTAGCAAAGCTTTCGTGCGCAATTCAAAGGGTATGAATGGGAGGCGAGCGCTCGCGCTGTTGGAACATGTCGCCACGGAGAAGAAGCCCTGGAGGTCCACCTGGATATCATGAAGATATTCGACGTTTTGCTCTTGACCGCCACAGCCAGGGAGAACGTCCTTAAAGGCGGCCGCATGCTTCGTACAGCCATTGTAACTACCTTCACGATTTACCTAGTTGGAACACTCCGTCTACGGAGATTACAATCCGTGTTCTTCGCTGATATTCAGAAGTGCCTAAATGATCGTCTCCTGCGTGTACAATTTAGGGATGAAAAATTCAGAGGCAGAATAGGATTAGAATCTCGAATATAATTATTAATGAACTTTCTGCCTGCATGGGGCGCATAGTAACTAATCGAATCAAACATGGTAACAGAATTCGTTGCATTTAGCAATTCTCAACTTTGGTATGTTCCTCCTCTTCAAATCAGCTTATAGGCTGAGATGAAATTCGTGAATATGGAAGCACGCGCTAATATTAGGAAACCTTATGCATCAGACTAGCAGGTGATGTCGCTGTTCCAACGGCTGCCCAGGGCCTCGCGAACACGGCGTTCCTGAAGAGACCGAGCAACAGAGTTCGGATGAGATCCAGGCAGTCTGGCAGCTTGAGTTGTTTCCGCACGGTCATTGCATAGCTTCTGAGCGAAAGGTGATTTCTTCCTGAGGCTGGGACCTTTCCAGTAGATGACATAAACTGCAGCGACAAGAAGGCAGGAGATGCAGACTATCCCACTTATTAGTATCGCGCAATACTAAAATAGGCCTAATAGATAAGGAGGTGATTTGACTTACATAGCATTGTGGATGCGTACTGAATGTGGTACCTTCCACCGATGTTCTCAAAGAAAGGGCTCGCTGGGATAGTAAGGACACCAGCGAGGAAATCACGAGACCAACCATTTCCTCCGGTAGCAGAGGCGGAGTACGGACCGTAGGCGCAGATCATGTAGTCGATGGTAGACATGTAGATAGAGTAGTTGGCGATCCCGACAATGGTTACGAAGATCATACTCACGATCCATGGAAGAGGAGGACCCTGGGTAGTCCAAGCGAAGCCAATAAGACCGATTGGCAAACAAGGAGCAGTGTAGAGTAGCCACCAGAGTCGTGATTCATATTGGGCAACTTCGTCGTCGGGCTTATCGGCACGCTCGCGGATATTGCGTTTGATTGCGGGGAAGTACGAGAACCAAGCAATAAAATATCCTACCAGGATAGGAATAAACGCAAGGCCCTTGGCAACAGCATTGAACCCCCACTGCTGGTAAATAGGCGAGAAAGATTGAATGAACATGAAGATCAATGCGTCACTGAATCCACTGAGCAGCGAAAGAGCCATAACAATAGGCTCAGTAGTAAACATGAAGAATGGACGGGTCATGGTAATGGAAATCTCCTTGGCAGAGAAACGCTTGCGGAAAGGTTTGATTTCATTTGGACCATAGACATTGGGGTTTTGGCCACTCTTGCGCATTTCCTTGGCAATATTGTCAATCATAATTTTCGAACGGGTTTCGGGGACCAGGAATAGATGCAGCAGTTGAACGAAGGCGCCGAAGATGAGCTGAATCCAAATACACCAGCGCCAGTGGAGATACTGCTCACAAAACCCACCAACGACAGGGCCCAAGACAGAGCCAGCGACAGACGAGAAAACAACGAAAGCTACGGCATACTGCTGATCATCTGCTTCCCACATATCGGCAATCATACCCAGGGTGACGGAGCCACCAGCGGACGAGAGACCACCAAGGGCACGGCCCACCATAATGGATGCAAAGTTCGGAGCCAAGGCCACTGGTAGTTGCCAGACATTGACGAGGAACAGACTAGCTTGGAGAATTGGCTTACGTCCGATCTCCTCACTCCAGGGAGCCCACAGCTCACAACCGAACGCTGGAAAGAATGTATGAGTAAGTAATTCGACGGAGCATCGAACACATGTTTTGTGAAGTACTTGCCATAAAGAATCAAGAATACCATGGCACCACAGCGAGCAGCTTGCTTAGAGACATGGAATTCTTCGGATATGCCACCCAGAGCATTGGAGTACAGACTGGTGTTGAAGTTCATGGAGACTTGTACGATGAAGATAACAGCAAGGATCATCCATTTCTTCCAGGTTGGGAAGCTGTATCCTAGTTGCTCATAGCAATCTTCCTCACGTAGCTCTTTCTTGACCTGGGTAGGATGGTTAGAGAGGATAGTTATGCCAGGAGCCTTCTCAGTAACAGGGACACTCACTTGCTCGCATTTCTCTTCATGCCCAGTAACGGGACTGGGTGCTTCCATCTTGTTTGATAACGCTTGGGTTGCCTTATCTATAGGATGTTTCTTCTTTGGGTAACAAATGATAGAATGAGGTAACCGGATGAGGTGATGGGATGAGATGACAGAAAGAGGTGATAGAAAGAGGTGAGGAAAAGAGGAAGTCAAAGGAGGGGTAAGAAGAGAGGTGGGTCACCTTGATAAACACATCAATGTGAATAGACATATCACGTACCACATATCACATATCACCGTATCAGAGGATGGCCTCAGGCACCTAGGTAAACAAAGAGTTAGGCACAAGATAGGATTTAACTACACTAAATGGGTAGACCAAGGATCTTTATATGATTAGGTATGCTTGCCCATCCTGGCACCCCTGAGGTTATTCCCAGATATAGAAAGGACTAGGAATTTTAGGAGGAATCCTACTAGCAGGTGAACGGGGTCCAGAAATCTTTGCCAGAAGTCTATTATTAAGTCAACGTGGTGTAGGAAGCCTACTACCTAGGCGGTGCGTAAACAAGGCCTAGGAAGACTACCTAGGTAGTGTTAGTACCGTATTCGAATCATGCCTAGGCAGACAAAGAAAACCCTCCACTCCCTCTTCTGCCTCCCTCTCCTCTCTTCACCCCTCCTTGTCATCTCTCGATCACATCGCTTGGTGTCATCACTCGATCTCATATCTCGATCTCGTATCTCGATCTCATCTCTGTATGTCACCTCTGTATCTCGGCTACATATTTAGCATCTCATTTGTTGTCATCTTTAGGTAACGGCGACGATAAAATGCCACGTTCAGGAGTGTCCAAGTCCAAGCGGTCGGCCGTTCGTTTGCGTCGAAATGTCGAGGTGAGTTTATACCTGGCTACAAGCGAGCTGTGAGACATTGTTAATTTAGGAGCCTATGTTGACAGATCATACGTGTGATCCTTTCTGAAATTAACGACGACATATTCAAATTTATTTATCGTATCGAAGATGGTACACATTCTCTCAACACGCTAAAAGCAATATCCAAATTGCGTATTCTTCAACTTAGGCCAAAGCAGAGAACTAACTAGTGTCTAAATCAAGAGAAGCACAGAGAGGATGTTAAAAAAGCATTCAGGAAGTCATACCGCGCTTTTAGTAAGGTAGACTTCTCGGTAAGAAATTCCAATACCACTATATACCGAGCTTGTACTAATCGAAGTTGGATAGGAATTGTGGGGTCTCCTCCAGCAGATGGAGGCCCCGTATCTCGGCAAAACAGGCTTCGAAAAAGGAGTATCCGAAAAGATTTGCTCAGGTATCTACTCTACAACTCATTTTTACTTATGTGACATTTAAAGCACATTAACTGTACTTCACAAATGGAGGTATCAGAGAACTGATAAGGAGAAATGAAAATACAGAGCAGAAATACGACGTATCCCCTGGACAAGTTAAAACGGTCTGGGACAGCCTGTGTGCCCCAGCCGACGATGACGATGACGACGACGAAGCAGAAGAGGAAGGTC
Source organism: Trichocomaceae sp. PYS4502 (assembly GCA_023625875.1). Classification (NCBI taxonomy): domain Eukaryota; kingdom Fungi; phylum Ascomycota; class Eurotiomycetes; order Eurotiales; family Trichocomaceae; species Trichocomaceae sp. PYS4502. The sequence goes on along the minus strand of JAMAFX010000366.1, from coordinate 12,889 downwards.
CCGAACCAGAGGATGAAGAAACTGGTAATGGACCATCTTCCAACGAGGACGCTACGTTGATCACCGATACGACCGTAATTGAAAGCTCCCACTAGGTGTCGATCCCAGAAGTCAAGGTGCGAATGACATGATACGGGAAACTTGGATGGCGAAGTTTGGGATGTAAGCATTCTGGGAAGTGTTGATGTATCAAATCCTATCAAGAGAACAGGGAACGCTATTGATTTGTCATGTAGATGCGGCAACAAACTTTTATGTGGCCTTTTATTATTCGATGTTGCTTTCACACTAAATTGATATTGGGACCTTGACGAAAGTCACGTCTTGTGGAACACGCATTTCAGGCTAAATAGACAACTAGTTACTCAGCATGGCACATAGACGCATGAACTGGTAAGACGCAGGTCTTCCGTAGGGTCAAAATTCAAAGAGTACTTCTGCTGCCGCATAGGTAGGGGGGAAATGTGATTGCACATCTGGAATGGAAAGAATATTTATGATTTAAAGAGTGGAGGTAGGAGACATGAAATCTTGATTGCATTTTCGATACCTGAACAGCCTAAATATATGATTATTCCTATTTCATTCTACGAACCGTTAGTAAAAGGCTGCAAAAAAGTAAAATTCGAGGGAACTTACGCCATGTAACCAAGGAAAGCTTTACGTACGAGCTCCAAAAGGCGATGGTACGGCATAGCTCACAGGCACGTGACTACAACGGCTTGTCGGAACTAACACGTAATACCATTTCACCAAAAAGGACGCCCTTAAAGGGATTTGGTATTTTTGAGGTATTTGCGAACCGTTCCGTAGTTCGACTTCTGTATTCTGCTAGTCACGTGATTTTGGTTCCAACACGGCTGGTGTTCAGCAGCCCACCCGAAAATGCGACCCAGGAACCGGAAGAAGAAGAAGCCCTCTTTCTCTGTCAAAGAGAAACTCGCGCACTGGAGAATGGTGGGGAACGTGGAAGGACCGTGAAGCGAAATTCATTTTGTATGTAGCCCCTGACGCACAGCCTCGATAGTGCGCTTTTTCTTTCTGCTAGGACCCGAGTAACGCTTCGAAGGCACACTGTTTTCATCCGACTCATATTCAGCGGACACCTCTGACTGACGTCTCTTGTTTCTCTTGCATGCTCTAATGTCCATGTCAAGATCACGGCAACGGAGAGCGAAATTTGGTGCCACTGCCCCTGGCGGAACTCGTCCGTGAGATCCTTTAAACGCACCATAAAATCCTCGGGGCACTATGAAATACATCAGCATCGACAAGGAACATGCTATGCTAGGTATAAAAGCATATCAAGAATGGACCTTGTACTTACGATGTCGCACTTGCGTCTCTTGTTGCGACAGTAACGACAACCAGTCAGTATTGTTTTAAAGCGGACGTGGCGCCTTTCGATGCAATCATGACGCTTTTCAGACTGCCATGAGCGAAAGCAGGTAAGGCATGGAACCGCACGTAGGCGCACGTCATCACATTCCTACGCTATGGTTAACCACGACCTACCATGATCCGGTGCTTGTCTTACATTGTCCTTATCCTTCGATAACTCATTGCCGTGATCAGAAAAAGCTTTGGCATCCATAGGACGTTCGACTGGGGGAGGATCACGTGTTTTAGGAGAATAGTCGATGTAATCTTCAAAATTCAACTCGGGGGCGGGCGCAGTAGTCTGGAGGTACATTTCGCACAGTCAGCAAACATGTCACACTCAAAACACCACCGTAGTCTGTGGCCAAGATACGTACCTCATTCGATGGCATCTTGCGGTCGATGTACCCAGAATTAATGCTACAGACGTGAACTACCATAAGTTAGTAACTCCCTAAGCATCAGGACTGCTCCCAAGAGAGCGATATCTGCGCAGGTTGGAAGTCGATAGGGTCAACGATCCCAGATCTGATTGCCCGCACGACGGTGAAAACGGCCAACCACCCGGGCATCGCTCTACACATCGTTTTGGACACAGGAAAAGCAAGTAATCATAAATATAGGATGTGTCGAATTCATGTTCGATTGGAAGTTGATGAAAAGGCGTAGAGTACAGGGTAAACTTACAATCGAGTGTGAATATGAGGTCCAAAAGAAAGGAAGAAAGAAGATAAAATTAAAGATCATGACGGGAGGCCTTGTGCATATATTGCCACTAGGGCGAAATCCCTACCTAGGTAGTACTTCCAACGTATACATTTTGTCGCTTATGCAGCTATAGTATGCGGTATATACGGTTCTTCATTTGATAGCTACTTTGACACGACAACCGAGTAGATGGTGGAATTTACTTGCAAAATTTAGAACAGAGGTTGTACGTGACATGACATAAATGCATACAAATTTATGACGCAGGGATGCGCTTCCACATTCACGTCTATGCAATGACGATTCTTTTTTCCCTGAGCAGGGCCGAGATTGCAGAAGTTGCATCTTTGAGAATTTTCCTCTCCGTCCGTATTATCTGTTTCTCTTGAGGCGAACCGACCACAAGCTGAGGACGCGAGCCAGGATGTTTTCCTCGTTGCGGTGGAACTTCGCCACGATGATGTACGCCGTGACGCAAATTAAGAATTCCAGCTTTGAAGAACTGATACGAATCGATTCAAGACATTTATTAATGATCCGTTCCGCTGCGTAAATTAAGCCGTAAGGCAAATCGAACATGACGGCCACATCGATGACAGTATCCCGGATTTCGGACCTAAAGAGTAGATCACTAAAAGTGATCTTGCACTAAGATATCGCATTAGCGTTGATCAAAAATGGTAAGTCCTATCATGCATGCTGAGTGTTGTTTGCCAGCTGTATGTCCCATATAACATGGTTGAGACGTCAGGGGTTTTCCATCGTACGTACCTCCTGTGTTGAACGATTCTTTCGCACTCGGTTTTTCCGTTGCCGAGCCCCAGGATCCTTGGAGGCCCGCTGTAATCCAGTTAGCCATGCGCTCATAAGCCTACCAAACACATTTGATATGGCTAGGTTGGGGTAAAGCGAACGTACTGAACGGTTTTCTTGCTCTCCGAGCGCACGGCATGGAGTTTTACTACCATTCATGTTGGCGATTTCTCAGCGTTGACGATTTGAAAAAGGATTCAGGGAAAGAGTGTCAGAGGAAGTCAGATTGACGAAGAATTTATTGGAAGAGTCACGCGTACGCCATATGACGTCGTGAGTGAGGGGCATGCAATCGAACGAGGTGAAATATTGCCGCCGACTTGACGGAACTTGCCGAGGCATTTGCCTGAATATAACGATTTCAGTCGGTGTGGATCTTCCCGCGTTTCCAAAAAGAGGAGGCCGAATGGAAATATGGTGATTGAATTTGGAAAGAACCCGAAGACAGAATAGTGCGAGCGCGGCACTGAAGCCTGGGACCTTGACTTGTATCGAGTGCAGCATTCCGAAAACATTGGCGAGAACTGTTCAAGATTCAGATCCCTAGATACATGGAGGCGAATAACGAAAACTAGATTTGTTGGGCGGCTATCCAAAAGGTCAAGGCGGTCTCTGATTGGAAATTGCAACAGGGGTTTGTTTCTGCATCAACATCGGAATTAGATGCCCAAAGATAATGTCTGGGGACGCTGTCAAGCAAAGAGCAGGGAATGCTTGTTGAATTAGTGAGGTTTCGTGATCGTAGCTGTTGGCATTGTCAGCGTATAAATTCTTGCTCTTATTTGTGCCTTTCCTACCAACGCACCCGAGAGATGCATCATTTTGTGGAAGTGATCAATTACGATTCGACGACACCATGAACCGCAGTAATGGGCCTGGTCGCGTAAATTGGTTGGCAGAAAGGGGCGGAGATCAATTAAAAAATTGACTTTGTTGCAGAGCGTCGAAACTGGGGTTATGGCTGATCTGATAGTCGTGAGGAAGTGCTCGAACAGTTGATCGTGTTCTCGTTTCATTACACCATATGCCAATCCAGACAACCCAGATTTCTTCCATGCTCGCATCCAATTACTTAGCACCGTCCCTGCTGTTGGAATAGGCCCCCCACTTTCCCAGCTGGGCATAGAGCTTATTCCATACATGTAGAAGTTGATCATCAATCGTGCTTATGCCCACGGAGCGGCACAGACGCAAGATTTCTTGGGGGTAAAGCATTGGTGTTTTCCATTTCAGATCACTTTTTCGCCATATTTTATTCTATCGAGTCGTGTCACCGCATGTGCTGGTTTCATTTTGAATCATTCCATTAACTTGGAAATCCAACCCTGTTCCACGTCAAGAACCCATAGGCTTTCCTTCTCACGCGTCGTAAACTCATAAGTGTACCAAAAGATTGCTGAGCCTTGGAGGGAAGCATGCAATTGACTTTTGATTACTTTGGTATTGCGATATCTGGTCACGGCTCGGATGGCGGCAGCGAAGAGGTTGACATCGCAATAAAGGATTTGCTGTTCGATAGTGACTACCCAATCCCAGCAAAATCGCCTTCTAGGTCTGCATTAAATCAACCAAGATCTTCTTGGAGGGACCTCAGGTGCTGGATCAAGCTATTGCAACATTGTGCGTTTTGTTTCGAAACGACTGAAGATTCGACGTTATCCCTAACCGCACCTTATTTTCAATCGCGAGTCCATTTAATGGCATGGGATTGATCCAGTTAGCAGGCAATCACGGATTTCACTGGGGACCTCCAACTTGGTGGCCGCAATGTGAAGCGATGCAGCGAGGCGAAGAAAGAGGTGCAAAGAAGGTGAGAGATGAATGATGTGAGCTGGTATGCGAGGTGATGCGTCGTAGCGATGAAATGAGATGACAAAGCGCGGATAAAAATTTGGATGTGATAGGAATGACGTAGGATGGCGATGGTACTGGACTCAGTTTTGAAAGGAATGGTGAGGTCTAAAACGTAAAAAATACATAGGTAAGTGGAAATTTCGAAGGTTGCTGTCGCAGATGGGGTCGCGATGTTGATGCGGTAGGTGGCGGAAACCAGCTGCGAAGAAGGCGTCGGAGTAACAAAAACGATATCAAAATTATGCTCATGAGTTTGCGTGTAAGGATGCCTAGGTATGAAGGTAAGGAATCCGGTAAACAGTTGATGATTGAGGGCGCGTACCAACCTAGGTAGATAGAAGAAGATGACCAGTGCCACAGCCATGTCTGCTGTCCATCATTATCCTACCGGTCGCCGTGAGGCTGTTCAAGGTACGCCATGGACGACGTAGTGCAGGTGTGGTATACTCGCGAAAAGGTCCATAAAAACGTAGCAATTCAGGCAGGCTCGGTCGATATGGCATATGATCATTGGCAGGAAGGTAAAATGCATCATTTTTCAGCGTATGGATATAGGACGGAAGAGATCATGGTAGAGCGAGGCCCATGATGATGGAGGCCATCGTTTGCCCAGGTGGGCACTTCGAGGAACTTCACTCGATAAAAACACCAAGGAATTTGGCGATATCTAATTTTCTGCGTGCGTATCACGCTTAACGGTGGACAAATCGAGGAAAAGTTGGCACCCACCTTTCGGGTACGGTACTTACACATACACAAGCGGTATACGTGAACCAGATGAAGCGCGAAACGTTACGTCTTAAAGATCTTGTTGGACGGAATGGTATTATTACATATTATTGGTGAAGTGCACAGCACAGAGAGGCCCAACTGGCTTGCCAATCAGGGAGAAACACGTATTAAAGCGAGGGGTTTTGATTTTTCATTATAGAGGACAATTCCCGGCTATTCAAAAGGGTCAAATTAAATCGATTCGCGCAGCTGCAAAGCTATTTAGTATACCCTGTTTAACACTAGGTGAACGCGCCCAGGGGGTACTACCACGCGTGGATATACGCGCAAACGGTCATAAATTAACCCAATTAGAAGAGGATTCGCTTGTCGAATGGATATTTTCTATGGGTTCGCGCGGTGCAGCGCCTAGACTATCTACTGTGCGAGAAATGGCTAATATTCTTCTTGCTGCGCGTGGATTAACTACCCCCTTAACCGTTGGCGTGAATTGGGCATCAACCTTTATCAAGCGTCACGATGAGATTCGTACATGCTTCTCAAGACGATATGATTATCAACGTGCCCTAAATGAAGACCCAAAATCGCTGAGAGAGTGGTTTGCTAACGTAGAACGCGTGATCGATGAGAACGGTATTCAACCGGAGGATATCTACAACTTTGATGAGACTGGATTTGCGATGGGCCTTATATCAGCACAGAAGGTGGTTACGCGAGCTGAATACTATAGCCGGCGATCGGTTTTACAGCCATGAAATCGCGAATGGGTCACTGTGATTGAAGCAATTTGCGCTGATGGCTATTCGCTACCGCCATGCGTGATATTTAAGGGCCAGGTTTATATCGCGGGCTGGTTTGAATCAAACCTACCAGGAGACTGGCGAATCGAGGTTTCGAATAACGGCTGGACTACCGATGAGATTGGCCTTCGCTGGCTACAAAAGCTCTTTATACCATCAACGAATTCGCGCGTACGAGGTAGATATCGGCTATTAATTCTTGATGGCCACCGTAGCCATCTTACACCTCAATTCGATCGAATCTGCGCAGAAAACGATATTATACCAGTTTGTATGCCTGCGCATTCCTCGCATCTACTACAACCGCTTGATGTTGGTTGTTTTGCTGTGCTTAAACGCGCGTACGGCCGCTTCGTTAGCGATCTTGCCCGGAATGCATACAATCATATCGATAAATTTGATTTCCTCGCCGATTACCCCCGCGCGCGTATTGAGGCCTTTCAACCCCCGATCATTCAAAATAGCTTCGCTGCTACAGGCATCGTTCCAATTAATCTAGAGAGGGTGCTTTTGAAGCTTAATATCTCCCTCCGAACGCCTACACCGCCGTCTAGTCGACCAAGCAGCAGATCTAGCCAATTTACCCCAAAAACGCCAAAGACCGTCGTTCAACTCGAAAAGCAAGCTTCGATGCTTAAAAAACTAGTAAAGCAACGGTCAAATAGCCCTCCGAGCCCATCAAAAACCATGCTAGATCAGATTATCAAAGGCCACTATCAAGCGCTACATCACACAGCGCTACTTGCGCAAGAAAACGCCAATCTACGCAGAGCGAATGAGAAGAAGCGCCAAAAGCGTAGTCGGTCGACTAGGCAAATGGTCCACGAAGGAGGCCTATCGGTTGAAGAGGGCCTACAGCTAGTTCAGCAGCTAGATCAGCCAGTTGAAGGCGATGGGGTAGTATCGCATGAACAGGGCGGTATACCTAGTCAGCAGGATCAGCCACGCAGGAGGGCTCCGCCAAGGTGCAGTGGGTGTGGGGGGCTTGGGCATAAGATTAATCAATGTAAAAATCGCTAGTTTGAGATTATTCGATATTTTTTGGTTGAGATATCCTGATTCAAAATTTCCTAATGGGGGTGGGCGGCTGGGCCGCCCGTGTGGCCGGTTCGGCCGTGGATTACGTTAACGTAACCGGACAGCGACCCGCCACTTTTCTCCAGGAATCGTACTTTATTATTTCTTACTATATTCAACGCGTCAATATGCCACTAATTCAAGAAATAAATTCACCAAATCCCGTACATAGCGAGGGTCGGATCCAATTAGCAATCTCCGATTTAAAAAATGGAAAAATTCCAAATATTCATCGAGCTGCGAAGATTTATCAAATTCCTCGTACAACTCTCCGCGATCGACTTAACGGCGTCAAATATATTGGTGAAAAACGCGCCAACAACCATAAATTGACTAAAAATGAAGTAGGCAGGCAAAGTGAGGGATAGGTTACCTCCACGTACCTAGGTAGTAGTACTTATCATCGCTCAGGTTCCTAGTCCTCGTTGTCGGACGGCTCCCTACGTGCAGCGCGCGATGACTGGCGCGAGCCAGCCCTCAAGTTGGAGCGGGAGACCTCTGGCGACTGAGCCTCGCGAGAGATGGTCTTGCCGCTTTCGAGGGCTTGACGGCGGAGATCGTGCATGATGAGGAATAAAAGAAGAAATACGGGATAATACAAGAGAGACGCGGCGATAAGCCGAAAGTGAACGGGGATGATATTTAGTACTACATAGTATTTACTATTTAGTATCCATGTTCGTACTAGTACTCGGATGGAGTAGTATCGATAGTGATACTTTTGGATACTTTTGTCTTATGTATCGATAACAGGATGCGTTAGAACTTGTCAGTGTACTAGTGTAGTCTCAGCCATCGTCACTATCCTATAGGAACGGTGAGGTGGTAGCAGATACGGTTGAGGCGAGGTTGAGACGAGGGCATAGCTGCGAGTTACAAGACAGGACAGAAGCAAGAAGAAAGAGAACGCGCTTATTGTATAATGCGCGGTGACGCTCTGACCAATCAGGTCGCGCTTATACTTCAATTTTATAGACCGACAAATTCATAGGTAAAGCATAGAATAAAATAATTAAATAGATCACAAGGTTTACTCTGCAAGTGAACACACTCAGCAATTTCAAACACAGACAGTCCCGCTCCTGGATAAACTCCGAATAACCGTATTTTCAACTCGGTGATGTAGGCAAAGGCAAAGCAACGTAGAAAGCAAGTAAAGCAGGCCCGTACAGTGCACGCTATTGATATATGTATAACCGAGACAGAGAAAATAAAGCAGACAGCGAGTCTATTGCATGAAGGCGCCCTGCGTCTGGCCGGCCTGAGGCGCTGGAGGAGTTGGAGCCAGTTGCGGGCCTGAGGCAGTAGCAGCGGCAGCAGCTGGAGCTGGAGCTGGAGCCAGTCCAACCATGGTTGACGCATTGCTGCTGGCTCGATTTGGTGCGTGAGACGTGCCGTCCTTGGGCGCGTCCGACTTGTCTTCGCCTTGCTGCTTGGCTATGCTCGCGCGCGGTTTGCGAGTGAGACTCCCGCCTCGAGACCCTGGTCCGCGCAGAGGACGACCCATCTCAGGTGAAATAGGAACGTTGGAGGCAATAGGGACGTGTCCTTGTCCTGCGCGCGACCTTCCACCGCCGCAGCCACCACGCCCGCCACGCCCGCGTTTGATGGTACCATCAGCCCTGGAGAGACATTACTGTTAATGGTCAACCTACAGAAACAAGGGATCATTTTCGTACCTTTCGACCTGGACCTTTTCGCCTTCTTCGACCAGAGGTCCTTTATACACAAAAAACCCGTCCTTACTGACAGCGGCTTGCTCCTGCCATACTAACTCGCTGTCGTCCACAAATGGATCGTCGCGGTCGTAATCTTCGATTTTCTTCTTGCGGCGCTTTTTCTTCCCGTCGGTCTGCTCCTCAGCCGCCGTCAATCCAGTTCCACCCATGGCGACGTCGCCGTCGCCTTCACTGTCTCGATCAATGTCGACACTGAGATCTTCTTCTGCACTCTCGTGCGCAGAACCTTCCTTCTCGTCCTTCTCCGGCGCAGCACTCGCTGCAGCAACGCGCGCCAGCCGCTCTTTCTGTGCCGCCAGACGCGGATGCAGCGCTGCAAACCCGTACTTCTCCTCTGCCAAGCGCGCAAAGCTGATAATTTTATTAGTCTCTCCAGAAAGAGGCACGTGAAGGATAATATTAGGAGCAATTTTAGAGCCTGTTGACGAGCTGTCGCTTAACCCGAATAAAGCTCTGGAAATCTGACCAGAGCCTAGCGGCAATGGTGGCGGCGCAGTATATTTCGCGGCGCGAGCGAGCTTGGGAGATCGCGCGCTCGGGGTTGCTGTTGGTGTACCTTTGTCCTTCTTGGCTGGTTTCGAAGTCTTGGCGGGTGCCGGTGCAGCTGCAGCTGCAGTAGGAGAGGAGGTAGGCGTAGTCATATTTTCAGGTGCAGATGTAGGCGGGGGTGCAGAAACCGGGATAGGCTCAGAATCAATCTCCATTGCAACAGGCTGCTGACCGGGCACAGAAGAAAAGTGTTCCTGCTTTGGTGGAGTATACTGCGGGGGTAATTGTTGAGTGAGAAACGCGCCGGCTGCTGTGGCGGCGGAGGAGGGTGAGGAGGCGCGTGTATATGCAGTGGTGGGAGTTTGCGGCGGTTGAGAAGGGCCGCCAAAAATAGCTGCTGCGAGGACGTGGATGGTGCTAGCTGGATCGGAGCCAGCGCAGAATCGTTATCATCTTTGTTGCTATTGTTGCTACTGTTCTTGCTGTCCTTGTTGTGCTCGAGCTTCGGCTTCTTGCGCGAGTTGTTTGCGGAGGCATTGAACTTTTCGCGGTCACGCCGCCGAAGCTTGCCTTCCTTGTCGTCTTTCTTTTTCTCTTTTTCCTTTTCCTTCTCCTCTCCTCTCCTCTCCTCTCTCGGCCTCTTTGCTCTTAGTCTTGTCGTTGTCGTCTTTCTCCTTGGTTTTCGCTTATCCTTCTCCTTCTCCTTCTCTTTTCCGCTTTTCTTCAAGCCAAAAATTCTAAAGCATCTTCGTGGGTCTTTTTCTCATCATGGTAGCCGCCGAGTGGCATGATCTGATCCAGAAGAAGAGGGCGGCGCGGGATACCCTCATCCCCAAGGAATGGAGGCTTCCAGAGTCGATCCTAAGTAGAGTCTCCAAGACCAGCACGGAAAGCGCCTTCGACCTCCTGAAGGAGTCAGCGATGTTGACTCCCCGTGAGATCGAGATCACGGAGGGAAATACTGCTACGTCGCTCATCGTCAAGATTGCAAAGGGCGAGCTGTCGTCGTATGAGGTCGTGGCGACGTTTTGTAAACGTGCAGCGCTGGTTCATCAGTTGGTACGTTGCAACAGCCTGGGATTCTTAGACTTGGATGAGACTGTCAAGATAACTGACTGTTCACTCCGATTAGACAAACTCCCTCACGGAGATCTTTTTCGACAAGGCATTGGAACGAGCGCGATGGCTTGATGAGTATTTCGCAAAGGAGGGCAGGACTATCGGACCATTACACGGTCTGCCTATCACTCTCAAGGTGCGTTTCTCTATTCAATGCTGCTGGACGACCAGGTCTCGAAGAGGAAGACTTGTGCACTTGGCAGATCCAGCGCTGACAAAATGTAGGACCCGTGCCACATAAAGGGAGAGTGCTCGACGGTGGGATTTGTATCCCACCTGAAATATCCTGCCGCGGATGAGAACTGCGTCATTGTTGACATTCTCGATCGCGCAGGGGCGGTGTTCTACTGTAAGACCAACATACCCCAGACACTGTTTGTAAGAACCCAGCTCCGCCTCCCTCATCGATTGGCCAAAAACCAGACGACCGCAAGGTCTTGATTGACTCTTTATTCAGGCCTCTGAATCCTACAACAACGTCTTTGGACAAACCCTCAACCCATACAAGCTGTGCCTCACCCCCGGCGGCAGCAGCTCCGGCGAAGCAGCCCAGATCGGCCTCCAGGGGTCCATCATGGGCGTAGGCTCAGATCTCTCTGGCTCGGTCCGCACACCCGCTATTACGACTGGAATTTATGGCTTCAGGCCAACAATCAACCGCCTTCCCTGGGCCAAACAGGCAGAGTTGCTCAGGAAGGGATGGACGGGCCTCTACCCTACCCTGGGTCCGATGACACGCTCCGCCGAGGATCTCACGCTCTTCATGAAGACTGTCATTCAATCCCGGCCGTGGTTGTACGATTCCACGGCGCTTGCAGTACCGTGGCATGATGTTCCCAAGAAGGAAAAGCTGACTATCGGCGTTTGGTTGCAAGACCCCGAGTTCCCCGTCTTCCCAACAATGGCGAGGGTCATGGCCACAGCCGTGGACAAGCTCAAAGCCGCAAGCCACAGCGTCAAGATCCTCGATTCAACCCCCTCGACTATGAGGGCCATGAAGATCGGCATGCGCTCCTTGGCGCTGGGCGGGCCTGGTCTGGCACAGAAGTTCCTCGCAGACGCGGGCGAGGATCCGGTGCCGGAGCTGGCGGCGATGAACGTCGCTGATTATCTCGATGATGACTTCGTTGCGGATATAGATGAGAATCTGCGAGTTAGTGCGGATTTGGAAGACTACAGAGATGATTGGGCGAAGATTTGGTGGGCGCATGATCTGGATGTATTGATTTGCCCGCCGTGTCGTGGGACGGCTGTGCCGCATGGGGAGTTTGGCCCGCTGTTCTATACCATTGTGTGGAGTCTGTTGGATGTAAGACCCCAAACACCCTCCCCCCCCTGGATTCTCAGATTCTCGAGAGGCAGGAAGCTAACTGATGTATAGTGCCCAGCAAGTGTTGTGCCTGTTGGTAAGGCTGACAAGATCCTCGATTCCAAGGATGGATGTGAGTTGCCTTCATTCGAGCGCAAGGAATAATCAAAATGGAGAACTAACAAATTTATGTAGATGATGCGAGCATTGTTGATGGTGCGCCGTCTGGTATCCAGATTGTTGGGTGGCGGTTCCAGGATGAGCAGACGTTGATGGCTACAGAGGTGATTGCAGACGCATTACGGGCTTGAGAGAGAGAAGGAAAGAAAAAAGGAGAATGAATAAATGATCATGTACGAGTATCGATTGAGCGCCTCTTAATATCCAACTACTGGTACTACTCCGAGAAACACAACGCTGGGGAAGCACGGTGGAGGGGTTATTATTTTCATACCAGAAAAAAGGGGATCCCGCTAACTGTAATAATACGGTAAGATTACGGTAACTTTTAGCTACCGTTACTGAAAAAGCAACATGTTCATTTTTTGCTTATTCGCATTTTCTAACCGTTAGCGCCCGCATTACGTTTGATTACAAAAATGACGTACCGAATTCGCAAAGAAGTTATTAGGAACTAAACCGTATTTGGAAACATTTGTGTAATATATTACATTCCATTACTAACGCGTATTAAACGCGTCTGAAATGCGTCGGAAATGCGTACTACGTAGTATAATTCTATCTAGACTCTTATTTCTTCGCACTCTTATTTCTTCGCACTCTTATTTCTTCGCACTCTACTTTATGCGCACTCTCCCGCTGCGCGGTGTGGATAGGGGCTCCCGCGCGTTATTTAACTACGCGTATTC
>JAMAFX010000365.1:0-17864 GCA_023625875.1 Trichocomaceae sp. PYS4502 | reverse complement strand
GTACGCAGGACGTGTGGGTGAAGACTAATCCCGCAGTATGATCGTCACGTGAGGCAACCCCAATAAAACAATCTCATAACTAACTAACTAACTTAACTAGCAATTTTGCATGTGTCGACTTGAAAGAGAAGATATATAGCCTTAATTGTCGAAGTGGCAATCTAGCTTCATAGCGGACATTGTATAATAAATAAGACAGTATCAACTTTTACAACGCTACCTTTCCATCTTTCTATATAAGTCTTTTTTCTTTTTGCAACAACGCAGCATGGGCTCGGCGAATCCTATTGTTCCTCCTGGGGGGTTAGTTCTTGTAACTGGAGTCAATGGCTTCATCGGCTCGCACGTTGCAAGTCATCTGCTTAGACTTGGTTACAAGGTGCGAGGCACGGTCCGCTCTGAAGACAAGGCAGTCTGGATCAAGGAAGGGATTGCTGAGCGCAACCCATCCGCGTCTTTTGAAGTCGTTATCGTCCCAGATGTGACTGCCACAGGAGCTTGGGATGGAGTTGTGAACGGTGTCGACGGCATTGTTCATGTCGCTGGAGACATGTCTTTTGGTGCTGACCCCAACAAAATCGTCACGCCAATGGTAAATGCTGTTCGAAATCTTCTTCAGGCTGCAGCCAGGGAGCCATCAGTCAAACGTTTAGTGCTCACGAGTAGCAATCAAGCAATGCTGGACCGAACCTTTGACAAGGAGTTCACCATCGACAGAACCTGGTGGAATGAGGAGGCTGTCAAAAGGGCGTGGCGTCCAGCTCCCTACGAGGCGGATCGCATTTGGGATGTCTACTCAGCCCTTAAGACGCAAACGGAGCAAGAGATCTGGAAATTTGGTCGGGAGGAAAAGCCAAGCTTCGTTATCAACTCCGTGTTACCTTGTTTTAATGTGGGCCCCATCGTCCATCCAAAGCAGCCAGGCAGCACAGGTAAATGGGTGAACTTCTGGAAGGACCCAGGTCATTTTGCACCATTACAAGGTTTCGGTGCCTCATATTTCGTTGATGTCGAAGACACAGCACTTTTGCATATTGCAGCTCTAACTCAGGAGGATGTGAAGGATGAACGATTGTTGGGTTTCGCAGGCACCTTTAATTTCAATAGTTGGGTTGAAGTTTTCCGAAAAATAGACTCAAGCAAGCCTTGGCCTGCAGATGATCCAAACCAAAAACACGATCTAAGCAAGGTTGATGACTCCAGGGAACTAGAACTGCTGAAACGTTTTGGGCAGTCAGGTTGGACAAGCTTTTATGACAGTGTGAAGAAGAATGTTCTAGAGAGCCGCGTGTGATTATTATATCTAAAAGTGGTTTAGGACACTAGAATAAATATAAAGAAAATGATTGGAAATCATTTTTGTTTTAATTTACTACCATGGTTCTTGCGATAACACTAGAAATTTCAACTACTTGTCAAAATAGGCTGGGGATCGCAATCAACCGTGTGGCTCGCCAGAGACATTTCAAGGTACATTATATTTAAATCCTGGTTTCTGGATTGGGCTTGCCGTTATATAGGATAGCGCAATTATCTTGCTTTTGCTTTTCTATAATGAATCTAGCCATGACACGCACTATGTATAAAGATCTGATTTCAATCTATCCATTTTGAGCTATAACTGGCTGAGATCGGCCGGCTTTCTAGAAAAAGGCTTATGCGGTTTCAGCTCTTACCAGAATCAAGATAAGCTTATTACCTTTTCACAGTAGAAATGACTAAATATCCTAGCTGTGAGTGAGCCGACGTACGTTTATGCAACTCGAATCGTGGAAGTTGACCATGCTGGAAGTCCGAAGCAGGGATACATTCATCTCAGCCGCACAGCCGACAATGGACATTTTCTGGCGTTCCAGCCATTGTTAGAAATCCGAACTTAACTGACTAATGGACAGGAAGCTATCAAATCATCAAGACAGTGTTTGGAGTCTTACTTCAAATGCAGGCAAAAATTAATGCCATGCCTAGGTGAATACGGTGTGTAGTTGACTGTTGTACCGTTGTACGACTACGGGCGCTAACGCAAGCCACACTGTTGGAAAATTTCAAGCTAGGTAACTACTAATCTTATGATGACATAGATGTACCTATACAAATATTCTTTAGTTGTCCATCTTATGCCGTTTACTTACTCCTTCGGTTACTCAATTTAGTTCCCCAAATCATACTTAGGCGCTCAATGATGGGACCCATTATCTATTGCGCGTTGGCTGCACTGGCAATCTCCGCTGTCTACCAAAATTTCCTGTCAAACTTCTTATTTGTCATATTGGGTATCGGTCGGGGGATGCAGACAATTGACGATTTCCCATGGACCTGCACCCGGCTTCATCACCCACTGCTGGAGGGCTGCGAGCATATGTGGCTTGATCACGATGGCCGAAAATTATACGGTGCATGCACTAGTGTGACGTCTCGCACTGGATGGAACCCTGGAGGCAACAAGTACAATCTATCTGCGAGATCACACACAGATCATGTTGCAGTGCTGGATATCGATCAACCTGGCTCTGATGGACTGTATGGACTGCGGCAGCTAGGAGTCAGTGGGTATCAGGGCGAGCTCGACCTGCACGGATTCGACGTGCGTAGGATCGGAAACACGCTTCGTTTCTGGATGATTAACCACAGGCCACCAATTGACTATTCGACCGGGGATTTTCTCGACACAAAAGTATTTGGAGCGAACTCCACGATTGAGATTTTTGATCTGGACAATACCTCCGAGACACTCATTCACGTCCAAACCATATTCAGCGACGCCATAATTTCGCCTAATGGACTAGCCGTGGGCGCAGATGGCGTGGGCTTTGTTGTCACTAACGACCATGACGCCAAGATCGGTGCTTTTCGGGACTTGGAAATGATTTTTGGTTCTGGCAGTCTCGCTTATTGTCGATCTGATACAGGAGAGTGTCATATTGCTGCCAAACACGGTTTTGCGTTTCCGAATGGCATAGCTAGTGATCGCAACGGGTTCTACTATGTCGCTCATTCGGTGACGGGAATAGTGACTGTCCACCAGTTGCGAAATGGATCATTGGACAAGGTGGATGAAATTCCGCTGAGGTATCCTATCGATAACCTCTCGATTGATGCAGATGGAAGTCTTATCGCTGCCGCCATTCCTGACGCGCTAGGGTTTGTGAAGGCTTCAGAGGACCCATATAAGCTTGTAGCGCCGGCGACTGTTCTCTCTGTTAATGGAGTCGTTGGCCAGCTGGAGAGTGGTGCGAGGCAATACTATATTGCAAAGGTCGTCGAAGATAAGCAAGGCACAGCACTTCCTACAATCACGATTGCGCTGCACGATGTGATGTCACAACGGCTGTTCCTTGGAGGAGGGTTTTCTCCATTCCTCGGCATTTGCGAGAGACGATGAAGCCAAAGTTGCATATAGCCAGGGAAAAATCTCCTCTCTTGTACTCTATTAAATGTATCGACATCATAGACACCGAATTATACTAACACGTATATACCGGAGCCTGCGAAACAGTCCAATAGAAACGGACAAATTAGGCTAGTAGAGGCTTTGTAATGCCGTATATGGCCGTCGTAGGTGCTTTTTTGGACGAGCCTGAGCCAGCCTGCAACCTTGGAACCCTCCACGAAGGACGATGCATCCAAGTGATGCATCCGCATGGCTGAACCCGGGTTTGGCGGCTATATTAGGGCGAGAAAATCCTTCCTGTTCTTTGAGATTCATACTTATTTGTCTTTAAGAGCTCTTCTTTTCTGAGTTTCGTCAGAGAACAAAGAAGCTGATTGATTGTGAAATGTGAGATGTACACTCCTAAATAAGACCCCGAAAGTTATCTAGGTAGATAGGGTTGATCGGTGAACATCTATGAATGTAGGTACTCCAGGTATGTACATGGTGTACAATATCAAGAAATAAAGTAGGCAATTCATAAAACAGCCATGGAACTCTGGCTTGCTCTTGTTTCCATATCTTATAGTACTCCAGAGCCCGTACTGACACTACACATACTAAAGAGAACCAATGCGATGGTTTTCGTTTAGTGATATGTATCGAGCTAGCAGAACAGAATACGTAATAAATACTTGTAATTTGCCGTTCTTTTCTGAAAGGGCCTCAGCGTTCCTATTCCAACGATCCACGGTTCGCACAGCGGTTATGTACCCCCTGATCCGTTCAATCGGGATTGCAAATCAAGAAAAGGATTTATGATCACGCAAGTACGATCACGAGTGGTTAGAGAATTAAAATGTGTTTTAGGCGGAAATTGGATAGCTGCGTAGTAGAGAATCACTACATAGTTAGCAATGGAGCATGTCGATGAGTTGGGGCTTTCCAATGTTCCCATGGGTTTGGTTTAGTTATCTGTCCTCTTGCCCCCTTAAAAAGAACCCGTATTTTAGAGTTTTCAATGTTCCTAAACTAGTTCGAATTCTAAGATTTTGCAGGAAAATAATTCAGGTACCACGTATATTTGAAGGTATTTGTGTATATTCGCCGCAAACCTTGGTGTTAGGGTTCACAAATTTCTACTGACACACGTGACTAGGTATGTAACAAAATTTCAATAATTGCTATTTTTCTCAACGCCCCGGAGTTTTTCTTTTGCACATTTTTTGGTCTTCTCAATCTGGTAGATATTTCATCTTTTTTTCTGTAAATATGGGTGCGACTCAAGATGATGGCTCGCGCGAAGAGAGTTCATCAGTCGACTGTAATCAAGAGGTATTTCTACCACATACACTGCAGGAAAACCCCCAAATTGACAACAACAATCATACTGACCTCTGGGAGAAATACAGAAAATCTCTTTGCAGCTCCTGAAAAATGAAATCCCTCCATCGTGTTTTGAACGCAGTACAACTATCTCGCTCGCCTATCTCGCTCGCGATTGTGTCTATGCCGCTTCCCTCGTGTGGCTAGCCCTGAAGATAGATCTGATTCCATCTGCCCCGGTCCGCTTCTCGCTATGGATGGTATACGGATTCTTCCAAGGATGTGTCGGAACTGGACTATGGATTGTTGGCCACGAATGTGGACATGGAGCATTTTCCAACTCCCAGTTTCTCAATGACATCGTAGGCTGGATGGTGCATTCCTCTCTCCTGGTACCATACTTCTCTTGGAAAATCACCCATGCGCGTCACCATCGTTATACGAACAACATCGAGAAAGACACCGCCTTTGTTCCCGAAACCCGGAAGTCAACAAAAACAACAGCAACCTCGTCATCAACCACCTCTAGCCCTATTCCACTTGGCGGCGATCTTGCGGCCTGGGGAGAAATGATCCATGACACCCCTATATATACGACAATCAGCTTACTCAAGCACCAGCTCCTAGGGTGGCAGGCGTATTTGTTATTTTATGTTACTGCAGGGAGCGACAGCATCCCTTCCAGCGGCGCGGCTATCAGCAAGTCTTCCGTTCAAAGTCATTTTGATCCTTTCAGTGCTCTCTTCCGTCCTTCGCAAAGACATTTGATTGTCTTTTCAGACCTAGGTTTGATTTTCGTTGCAACGGGGCTTTATTTCTTGGGAGAGAGTCTTGGGGTATTCAAGGTTCTATTCCTATATGTTGTTCCCTACTTATGGGTCCATCATTGGCTAGGTATGATCTCTCAACGTCATACACCGATAGAAGATATCTAAGATACTAACTTTTCTTCAATTAAGTTGCAATTACTTATCTACACCACACCCACCTCACGGTTCCCCATTACTCTGACAGCTCCTGGTCTTTTGTTGACGGCGCGCTGTCCACTGTGGATCGTAACTTTGGTTTCATCGGTCGTCACTTCTTCCATAACATCATTGACTACCATGTTGTTCATCACCTGTTCCCTAAAATCCCCTTTTACAAGGCGGAAGAGGCTACCAAGGCTATTATCCCGGTGTTGGGTGCTAGGTATCATCGGGACGACAAGCCGTTTTTGAGATCCCTGGTCGAGACATACACTACTTGCGACTATGTGTATGATACAAAGCTAAATGGAGTCTTCCATTGGATAAGAAAATAGATTACTTCCAATTCGTTGACATCAGCTATGTACTTAACATTGGTTTCCTATCTACTTTCAGCTTATTTTGGTGATAGTCGTGTGCAGCTTTCTTGCTCAAAAATTAGATGATAGACCTATTCAGTTTTGCTCGTTACTTGTATCAAGATTCCTCGTTAGTATTTAAAATCCTACTAAGGAAGGGATAACTCTACTTATAATAATACAAGGATGAGTTTCGTATATTAATTGACAAGATTGTTCACGACTTGAAACGTTGGGATTATAACTACAGGGCCTGTGTAGTGACATAGGTGACATAAAGGTGACCTTTGATATTCCATTCAGGACCTCAATCTTGGAGTCCTCGGCATCCCTTTTATCCTTTTTAACCGTGGATTATTGTTACTATAGGCTGCTCTTAGTTCCCATTTCCCATTCAAAGGAATATGTCCCCAGTTGACCGTTCAAGGACTTCTCTTTCTGATATGCAATGATCCCACCGAAAACTTGCTTAACGATGCTAGGAGCCTGATGAGAGCCTTACATTTCAAGCTTGCCAAAGTCACTCTCCTAGCCATATTGGGCGTAGTTATCGTGCCTCGAAGGGAGTGTATAGCCTACTCTTCGCCTCCTTAATATCGAGAGATTCTGAAATGCTACAGAATATCCATTGATTTGCGTATTCCTAGGATCTTTCTTCCCTTTCTAGTTACATGAACAGTGGCATGATGAACGTGCTGGCAATATTAGGGCTAGACTCGCGGTAATTGAATATTTGAGCTAGACAGGTACGCCTCGGGGATTTCTTTTATCCTGCTTAATCAGTTGACTCGTTGTCTTCTCTTTTTGCTTTCTTCCTTCGTTCTGGAAGACCTAAGGGCATAGATGATCTTTGACCCATACCCCGTGTACACAGGAGCCATATTATTCCATGCTCGATTACATCTAACTACAAGGGGCATGTTCCATGTCAACATTCAGTTTTCTATTCTTATGTCCCAATTAGTTCTAACTTCTCAAGATTGTCACGCACTGTGTGATTCGGAGGACTACAAACTCCAGAGTGAAATTCATGCGTATCTCGACGATTGATTTTGCATATTACCAACGACCTAACTCTACTCTAGTCCCAATATCTTAATACGTACGCATCAAGTTTATCCATTTCTTACGAGCAAACCCACTTAATATATTCCGTGCATAGGCATCATTGGGTACCGCAGTGCTAGTAGGACGTTGATCCAGTTGGGTATGACTATGTAGTACCATCAACACGTGGCTTTGACAAGGTAACACCATAATAGTACTTGTTTCGTATGGTCGAAAGCTAAACGCCAGGACTCAGTAAACTACTCTGTACAATATTACATAACTGCAGTGTAAAATGTCGTGATGATAGTTAGTGCTTAGATGGAGGGAAGCAAGAATTGGTTAAATATGTAGTATATATCAGCTGCTTGATGATATGGTCCAAGAGCATCGATCACCAGATGAATTTGCCTTTCGGATGCAGTTTGATTGCGGAATATCTACTCCGTACATCAACGTATCTGTTAATACTTAGCAACTTACTAACTAACTACTCCGTTGTAACTAGTTACATAGTTAATTAACTATATCAGCCTCTCATTGCGCCGTCGTCGTAGATAGTACTTACTAACTTAGTGCCTTAATGTAACTACTGGTTTGACTCTGTTCTATCCTACGCAGAACGGATAACTGGTTATCGAGCAAGGATTCATTCAAAACCCAATCTCAGAGACACGAGTCAGTTGCCGAGTGTTTTCCTCTTTTGAATAAAACGTACTCCGTACTCTGTGCAAACTGCAACCCGTTCATTGTTGACTACTAGTACTATGATTAGAGTTCCATTCAGGCTAATAAGAGCGACAGCTAGTAACTATGGTAAATATGTTCTCCATACATACGAAAGTGAATGAATGCCACGCGTTGCTTGCGAGTGGGACTACGAGCTATAAACCTTGTACTCCGTAGGGACAAGTCTTATTGGCCGTTGTTCATACGAACAGCCTACAGGAGATTTATCATTTTACTTTCAAAGGTACGGCGTACTTACGGAGTGCAGGGCGGTACCGAAGTAGTCGCCACGTGAACGCGAAAGCCCTAACTTCCAATCAAAGTTCTTCCCAACAAAATTAACAATTAAATTCCGTAGTTCATGGTAAATCCAAGCAAGGGATTCCTCCCCCGGCCCCTCCTTCCTAGAACCGTGGGATGCATGAAGGATTCGAGGATCATTTTGCTGGTTTCGGATCGATACGTACGGGGTAATAAATACCGATCATCCCTTGTAAGCTGGTATGTTAGTGCTCAACGGAGCCATGTCATGTCCTGTCATTGATCACTGATCAGGTCTGTGCGTTAATCTTTAGCTTTTGCCATGGATACCAAGCTCGGCGGCGTGCGCCACCTGTATTTCATGGGATTTTCTGTGTACGTATTAAAGTATTTTACTGGTATTGGGCGATAATAAGATATTATTATATGACAAGGGTCAAGGGTTGCTTGCTACGTGGATCATTCCAGAAGATCACGATCACCATGCCAAGCTCCGTATCGCCGCATTTTCGCAACCACATGGCCGTAACGTCTCTATCGGAATTATACGCAATATTCTCAGTACGTACCGAGGTCAATGCATTGTATTGTCCAATCACCCATTTCTATAGTTATATGAACAAGCTTGAAGAAACTTTGACATTTAATCATGTAACCAGTGCAAACTGGAAATTCGATCGCCCCAACTACTCCGTAAACATCTCTCATAATACTCATATAACTATGCGCATGTGCACTGTGCAGACTACATAATTTTACACAGTACCCCGTACAAACTAGTAATTTTGTATTTATTGTACCGTGCAAAGTTCAACTAAGCTAGCACCTCATCTCCATGTGGCAATGGAAGTCCGATGCATCGGACACATTACGGAGTCCGGGAGTACAGGCAAAGTTGAAAGATCATTTCCAATTTTGCATAGAACTATTCCATTTCCGTCACGGAGCATGCGATCTGTGCTCCGTAGGCTGGGAGTTAGTGCATACATATTACATAGTTATGATATTTTTATAAGGTTACAGTTTTCCAACTTGGTGCTCGTTATGTGTACTCTGATGGATGGATGCTCGTAAGTACTAATTAACTAGTTAATAGTTATATCATCTGTAATTTAAGCGTACAGACTCAAATACGGAGTACGCAAATAGGCGTAAGCACTTGGTGCTTGCATGGAATGGAGTGATCACCGCAGGCCCACACTTGGCCAACTAATTGTACATATGTATTATATTACCTTTTGTATAGTTATGTAGTAGTAACTGTAGTTTGGTAGTGGTACTACCGAGTAGTCACTTATGTTCTGAGCATACCTCACGATCAACAACTCCTCTGCTATGTTGTAGTTATTTATTGTTACGCGCCTGCTACATGGTACAGGAAAAGCGCCTCCATCAGCTTCCAAGGTTCTGAATTGCGGCTTGCTCACCATCGTTTGTCAGATCAAGGTATTCAGCCAGGTTGTAGAGTAGTAACATAGGCCAACGTACTCTGTAGTCAATATAATAACTTTAAGACCGGTCGCTTATTAATCTTGATAAGGCTTGTTGTGCTAGAAACTAGCAGCTGCTTTTCCATACGAAGATTTAACTCTACCACAGATCCTCAAGTAGGGCCAGAGTTACATTTGGAACTCATTGAAACCTCAATACACCCGGATATATTGAAGCTTTTCAGTATTCAGCTTTGTCTTGTCAGCCTCAGCTTTCAAGTCTAATCCCCGGTGAAGACATGCTTACTGACTCAAGTCGCTATTGCGGCGTAGTTTGATCCTTTCAGTTCCTTTCACGCCAACACCAACGCCAAGAGAGCTAATAATTAATCCGTCACGCCGATAGCACATAGTTAACGCCAGCAGGTTGCTAAAGCTAGCTAAACTCCGTCTCTACTAGTATCTACTACATATCTGCTAGTTAATTTACCAAGTGATTAGTCTAACTAACTATCCGTACGGACTCGGAGTACGGAGTACTATGTAGCTGCTAGCTAGTTATCAAAAGACAGTGCTAGCCTCTAGGCTATGCGAGCCAGCATCTGCCATCCCCCAACCTCGTGGCTTTTAAACTTTGGGTTAATTCATTTTATGTACTCCGTACAAGCTCCATATCCATGTTCCACAAATACGTGCATACTACGTGCCACGGAGCGCCTATGTTGGTGCTGACTTCTGGTCTCTTGACAGACTCACTACTAGTACCTAGGTAAGCGAAGCGAAGCAGTTGCGTTAGTTAGAAGTTACTTTTTATTTACAGGGCTTTCGCTGCCCATCACGTTCTCATCAAGATGATACCTCATAGGTTCAGCCCGCCCGCGTTTGCGCAGTTATGTAAGTATGAAGAGTATGTTATAGTACTGACTCCAAATGTCATGTCAAGTTCACCATTAATCCGTAAATGGAATTTCTGTAGCCGTAATTCAGATAAAGCCTACTTCAAAACAGCCTCACCAAAACCGAAAACCGAAACCGAAACACCTTGCAAGCGAAAGTTCAAAAAGCCTCCGGGGTATAATCCGCACCCTATGTTATACAAATAATGTCACAGACAAAAAGACAATATAATGCCAGCGAAGAGAGGAATTAACAAGAACATGTAATAGAACATATCTCAACACATTCGTACCAAAGCCAGCTCATCGATTATCTTTGCTTTTGGTATCGCTCTTTTATTTTCTTTTCCTTTTAATTCTGTAGATTTTAAACCAACGCGGTTGCTGCCAGTGGTCGCCCACTATGACAGCCTCGCTCATGACGCTTCATATTGCTGCGTACACTGAACGCTTTGCCGCACCCGGCATGCGTGCACCGAAATGGCTTCTCACCCGTATGACTGTGCGAATGGATTCGCAAACTAGACGGGCGAGAAAATGCTTTGTGACATGTGCGACACACGTAACGCTCGTGGTTTTGTGGATATGACGATGCAGCAGCAGTTGAAAGGTGGAAGTAGTGGTGGTGTTGCCAACCGCCGTTGACCATTGATGAGGGAGTGGGAACATGAAATGTAGCTACGTTAGCCGAGCCACTGCTGCTGAGTTGTGTGCGACTGTAGGGTTGCTCGTCTGCGTAGTATGATTTGGATGAGTTTGTTGTTGTCGTGATGGATGACACTGCGGTGGGTGAAGGACTGGGGACGTCGCGAGGAGAAGCAAGAGTGAATGAGAGCGAAGATGCTCGGTCTAATGACGAGGGAGTCGATGTTGATATAGCCGCGGAAATAGATGGTAATGAAGTATTTGTATGCGCCATAGAAACCTTTCCGCTGATCGAGCCAGAATCTGATCTTCCGCGAGGTGAGCCACCCTCCGTAAAACTCGAGGAGGGTCGCATTGGAGGTGTCGGAGGGAGGAATATACGGCTGTATTCGTTTGAATTATGGCGCTGACGTTCTGTTTTCATTGTTAGTTTTATCTACGGGTCTATCTATATGTTGGAAGCCGGGGGGCGGCGCGTACTGCTTGCGGGCATACAATCCACTCCTTCCAACAGACTTGAGATGGATGGAAGTGAGCATTTGCGCTGATCATCTGCCGGAGGTGACAAAGGAAATTGCATAGATGTCACCCCGCTGCCGTTCACAGCAGAAAAATATGAAGTAGCGGCTGTTGTGATGCGCGAGGGTTTCTCTTGAAACTCATCGAACTTGCGCGATGAGCTTGACAGGCTAGCAGCTGGGCTCGGTTGCGACGAGTAAGAAGTGTGAAAGGTGTGAGAGGTGTGAGAGGTGTGAGGGCGGTCGCACGACTCAGATGAGACTAGACTGGCGACCTTCATGATGGCTGTTTGATCCAAGGACTGTCGAGTATCTCGTGTGACAGAGATAAGTATATGACGATAAGACCCGTAAGATATCAGAGTGATTGGAGCAAGGATGAGTTAGGCGAGGTAAGCCTCATCAGTTTCCAGGACGCACAAGCGACACAACGACCAGAACGAAGATAAATAGATATATCAGAGCATCAAGAAAAGCAAGAAGAAGGTGGGAATTCGGCGTGTTAATGTATGACCGGAGTTAAGCGCACGGCGAGGCAATACCAAAAGAGTATAAAAATGGCTAAGACGGTACTGGTTAGTGGAAAGTACGGAGGAATGACTAGTATATTTCCAGACTAGTATCATCGACCCAGAAAAAACCGTAAATATCAATTTAACTCGCACTTAGTGTACAGAATAGGTGAGCACTAGACGATTTGGGGCCGGAGGCGCGCCTGAGCCCAAGAGCCAACAGCAGTCTTAGCTTATATTTAACTAGTCCTTATTCTTAACGACCCATACGTACTTGGTAATATCCGCGCTCTATTACCGAGTACTGTAAGTGTAAAGCGCCGTGATATTTTAGCCCAATCTTCTCACACGGTGGGAAAAATTAAATCCGCATACTTCAGCGCTTCGGTACGCCCTACGTAGTAGAGCCTGGATGTACCGTGGTTCGTCCTCTCGACAGGTACATAATAGCCGCAGCCAGTAAGTGGTGGTTATTTATAATGCGGCAGGTCGACGCTGTGACAGATAAAACTGGGAGGTAGATCACGCCCTTATTAAACGGACTAGTCAGTATAACTATGTGGTTGGTCAGATTGTTCTTTCAAACAAGTTTATGACTGGCTTATTAGTTACTAACTTGGTTAAGTTCGGAGTACGGAGTAGTTATACGCAGTAACGTACTGTTATGCTATGATATTAAAATAGGAACGTGCATTGGTTCTCCACAGAGAAATCTCGTGGAAGAATGTTCTCTTCCGGGCATGGATGAGCGTTACGGTAACGAGCAAGAGACCCGAGCCCTGAGTTAACTTAACGCAGTTAAGAAACAGGTACTACGAATCAGTCAACGCCTCAACGGTCAATAGTCTCGGATTCACATTGCCGAAAGAAGCGTAGTAGAGGAACTCCTTTCATGTGTACGGATATGTCTATAAAAAGGAATAACTGCGAATTTCTTCTAAGCGAGGATCAGCCGTCGGTCTCGCTGGCCGCATTGGGATTAGCTCCATCTGCCTCAGTTCCATGATACCGTTAGCGCCGATCTCGTCGTATTCACGCGTATTATTACCGCGCTGCTTACTACATAGTATGTTCTTCGGTTCTGTATCCGTACGAAGAATACAGGCGATCTTTCGTTGGGTAAGTACTAAGAGCTAATCATGCGTCATTCTAACCCTAACTTAACTTTATGCTTGACTCATGAATACTAAGTAAGATTACTTAGTACTAAGTTAGTAGTAAGTACTCAGACTCTCAGAGACATGGAATTTCCTGGGCCAACAGAACCTTGGAAACTAGCTAAACTATAATAAACGGAGAATAACTATTGCCCATAACGGCGAACGCAGTGTATGCACCCGCCTTCCTAGGTGTACCCAGGGGGCAGCAGTCTTAGAGAGCTCATGTTAAGCGACATCCGCGATCCCGGGTTGGCTAAGACGAAGGTCCATGGTGATCATGATGTAGTTAACTAACTTACGGAGTAATCATGTATGATAATATGATTAAATTATTGTTGTGGAGCCATCCCCTCCTATTGGATCTTTGTTGTTATTTCGTCCTAGGGCCTGCTCTGATTTGTCTTTGGCTATTCGTCTGGCCGAATTTTCCCTACTGGCTGTAGTGGCTACAGGGGTTAGGCATGAAGCGTGCGCACTGCGCAGCAGTACTTCGTAGATCTGAGCGAGTAAACTTTGACTGAGTCCTACACATTCACTGGCAGTCTGGCAGCATCTCGGAACGCTTAGGGAGATCGACAACGCATTGACTGACCGCCGGTTAGCTGGTACGTAATGATTCCACCAACGAAGACAGAACAAAAAGATAATTCTCCGATGCATGGCAGTTCTCCTTGATAGGTAGAACAGAGTGTACATACTACATACGTAGTACGTATTCCAAAACTTAGCAGGAATAGATTGGTTAGAAGGTTGGAACAGAATATAGACCAAAAGTGTGTGGTTCTCCACATGCTCGAATACAAGGTATTTATGCCAATACTAGTGAACCCCACAGGCTCGTATGCGTAATACCAACTGCAATGCAAAGGGATGAGGATCAGCGGACTGGAAATAAGCGATTAATATATCCATAACAGACAATCCGTAGTAAGATTTTCCATTTCGCTTATCACAAATATCATCTAGAGAATGCAAGAAAAAGCAAGCATTGTCACACCTTTCCAGGCTTCCATCTATATTCGAGTTCAAACGCAGGTTGCGGATTGTAATCTCATGGCAACGATGCCGTGACGCCCTAAAATACCTCCCCAGATCCGTGCTGAACTTAACTTTGGATTACTATTCGGCGAAATTCGCCGTCAAAAGTCAATCTTTGTCCATGTACTAGTAGTACTGCGTATCATAGTGTGTGTGCCTTGAATGAAAACAGATCGTAAAAATAATTCTGGAAGGAGTGTCGTATTTAGGTATACAAAACATATATTGCTACTATTTGCCCTGGAAGAAGCGCTGAATGTCGTGATGAAACGTGACCAACTGGCCTGAAATCCCACCAATATTAGGCGGGAATATACTCAGTACGTACTACTACGGTAATCACTACGTAGTATTTCCATAGTGATCTTGCTTCGGCTCGAGCCTTGCGTGGCTTGGTTGCCACGATATGCATGTGGGTGAGTTACCATCACCGTCTGGAATTTCAAACCCTAAACACCCCACAATCACGTACACTCGGTATGTATGTGCGGCATGCGCACATGGAGGAAATAATAAAGAAAGCATAGTAAAGTCACAATTGGCATTAATAAGTTAAGAAATGGGGCCCCATGGACTCGTGCGCTTCTTGAAACGCAGTCATGTTAAGCGATCTTAAGAAAGAGGTTAAGCAAATGCCTGTATCCACTGAGAACTATCTGTCGGAACGCTCTCCGATGCCAGCGCCGTATTCGATAATACTTTACTCATGACCACGCGGATTATGTGTTTCAGTGCATGTCGATCTTCGTAATTCCAGTACAGCGGCGCTCTACACTTGTGACTCCATGGCGAGGGTAACTATATGTACGTACTCTTATGTATCCCGAGGAATAAATGTGTGCACCCACGTCGATCAACGATGGGAATGAAAGAAAACAATATATCAAAGAAAATCGGTTCTTTAACTAAGCCTATAAAATCCGTCGTTAACGACCAAGTAGGTAGCTACGACTACGTACTCCGTACATGTTCGGGAAATGAGCAGAGTCTAGGTATGATCAGCGCCTAACCCCAATCTTGCTTTCCCTTCGCAAGTGGTGATCGTCATGATTGCGGAAATTCGCAGGCATCGACCGAAGTACGGAGTAGTTAATAGTTAGTTCTAGGGTTTTCGAGGCATTTAAATTGTTATTCGCTGTCAAATGTATGTATGACATGACACATATGTAGAATTGTGACGAGGTGAAGTTGGATAAAAAGAACAGACCTCCTTATGGACACTAAACAGGCACTCAAATTCCCCGAATGGTTACAAGGGATATTATCATATAGGTAGCCATGCATACGTTGTCGTTGTATAAGCGAACCAGACGCCGACGGCTTATGTATCATGCATATGGCTAGTGACCATGTCACGGAAATGAGATCAGTATGCATGCAGCACGAATCAATAAATGGAGTGTGCTCCAACGATTACGAAAGTAACTACGGAGCACTCCACGAGTCCACAAATATGTACCCAGGTATATCCTACGCCGCATTCTTTTAGGAAAATACAGGAGGCGCGATCTGCGTCAGGGTACAGGAGTTTGGCAAGTCGAGACACACAATGATACAATGATAGATACAGACGCCGCGGGGCGGTACCGAAAGATGTACGGGCTAGTACGGCGGTCGTATTATTTTACCACATGGAGGACTTTCAAGCGGCAGATCCGTTTGCTGATCATCGTGGATAGAATGTAACCATGAAGCACAGACGCCTAGCTTGGTCCGGGAGGGACCGCTGCTTTGACCTCTGGAGCCTGCGGTAATTAATCAGCGCGGATAGCTCAGAGTTCTAACTTCAATTGCCCGCTAGCCTTCAAGGAGTCGGGCTTACTTTATCCGACCTCGTAGGAATTTAATAGTACTCCGTACTAGACGGAACCCGTGCGTACTCCGTACATAGTACATAGTACATACTCGTATTCTTCGTAACGTGACGAGTAAAGAGTTTCCATGTCAATACGGCAATACACTAACTGTACGTAATATGCCGATCAACGGCGACGAAAAGCACCAAGTAGAGCGACTAGGCCAATCGGAGTGCGCCAAACTATGAAGCTAGCAGAGCCTTGGGCCGTTTTTCACGTGGCATGGGACGGGTCCTGCCGCTACGCCAACAAGGGCTTAGCTCATTCTGATACGCCCGTATTTTTTGTTTATTTATGGATCTGGCTCCACCAAAAGCTGTCTTGAGCTAGACTCATTCTAGAAGTCGACTCCGGGGTTCGGGCGTGGGACTAAGTTAAGCGACGTTTTCAGTTTGGACGCCTAACCCGATCGGGCATGAACCCCGGCGTGCCATGAGATTCGTCCCCCTGCGCTACTGGTATACTCGTTTCCTGTACTCTGCCGCCACGGTAACTACATACGGAAAATGGTAGAGACAGGAAACCGAAAAAAATGCAAGATCGTCCTTCTGCGCTACCGTGCTTCTTTGGGGTATATACTCCGTACATTAGTAGAGGATCTTCAAAGAGGATATTCAATAGCTATTAGCTAGTGCTCTCATATTTGACAAAATTACATAGCACTCAAATTAGCCATCGTACTTTCAGATTGGCTGTGTTTGAACTCTTTCAAGCCCCCGGAGCCTCACTGGGCCACTGGCATAATCAGACTTGCTACTCCGTACTCCGTAGTTATATGTCATTATTAACTATACCGAGTGAGTAGTACAGGAAGTACTCATTCGGCGTATGAATGAATAGTACGTAGTACAGATGGCAAGATACGTACGACGGTAGCATGCCACATTTAATATGTAACTACGTGTCATGATCTGCAGCGGGCTTAGGACATGCGTATGCGGCTGGCTAGTCGTGATCTCGAGTTAGTAGTTACAACCCAATAACCCTATTTGCATAGATCCGTAAACAGTTCATCAATTATCATTGATAAACGTAGTACGGAGTACATACGTCGGGAACAGAGCTTGTGACATGTTCTGCTCTTGTTTATAACCTTATAGATGACACGGGGCCTTTTTTGGCATTCATCCATCAGCTGCTCAGATACCTACATTTCTATAAATCTATGTTATTCTCTAGGTACGTAGGTATCCATATCACTTGTGATCACGCAATTGATTGTGGGTCACAGTCACTATCTAGTATCTAGTATCTAGTATCAAGTCGGCCAATCTCGCCGAGGACATAATGATACGTAGCTAACTGACAAGGGACCATTGCGTACGCCGCACAGTTACCGACGATCGTAGAAAGCGCTTTCTGAGAAGGCCCGTTCTTTGGTTTTAGCTCAAACGTTCGCGCTGTCCTAGTCCTTGAAGAAGAGGTCTGAGCACCAAGTTTTCTTTTCTGTCTTCCCACGGACCCATGGCACATACTATGGATACTAGATAGTACTACGTAGTAGTTAGATATTATACTGTGTACTCTACTACTCCGTACATACTGACGACTTCATCTTACAGAGTACGTACTACGTATGTACATAGGTGCT
The DNA here is from genome assembly GCA_023625875.1 of Trichocomaceae sp. PYS4502. Lineage (NCBI taxonomy): Eukaryota > Fungi > Ascomycota > Eurotiomycetes > Eurotiales > Trichocomaceae > Trichocomaceae sp. PYS4502. The sequence continues at coordinate 158 of JAMAFX010000365.1, read as the reverse complement.
TGGTGTGGTCCGGTTGATGTAATGCCGAGATGTCCTATGGCCAAGCTCCTTGGCCAGGTGGAGGCTTTGCGTGATGGGTAAATACTATGGTTGACCCCGGTGGTTTTGTTAGTACGGTGGGCCTTACAGGGGTTCTGACCGCCTGCCCAATACAGGAT
>JAMAFX010000364.1:0-18949 GCA_023625875.1 Trichocomaceae sp. PYS4502 | reverse complement strand
TGTAATAAAAATATAATAAAAATATAATAAAAATGTAATAAAAATATAATAAAAATATAATAAAAATATAATAAAAATATAATAAAAATGTAATAAAAATATAATAAAAATGTAATAAAAATATAATAAAAATATAATAAAAATATAATAAAAATATAATAAAAAGATAATAAAAATGTAATAAAAATATAATAAAAATGTAATAAAAATATAATAAAAATATAATAAAAATATAATAAAAATATAATAAAAATATAATAAAAATATAATAAAAAGAGACCAAAAAATAATATTAAAATAAAAATTAAAATCAATATTAGAAATTTAGTTTAAAATAAATAATTTATTTTTTTATCTAATTTAATACTTTTAGTTTTTGATTTATTAAAAAGTATTTATTTTAAGCTTTGATTAAATAAAAGATTTTTTTATTGATGCGCCACGCACCTTCTAGCTATATGTCGCAACGTGCCTTATGTATCTAGCTAGATAGGTCAGACTAGCCTCATTAGGTTAGACTCCCGGTCGGCACCTAACTCAAGGCGCCAACCGGTCGGATTCCTAAAGGGGATCATCTTTCTACCAATACAAACAGCTATTGCTTCATTTCCTTGTTTCTCGTGCCAAAGGCACATCATTTATTTCTTTTATTAAATTTATTTAGATTTATAAATTAAGTTTAAATTTAATAAAATTAAATAGGAGTCTTTCCATTTGCGCCGGCGACGCCCGATTCTGCGTCCTGGTTGTTCCGGGTGCCGCTAAACCGGTTTCGGCAATTGTGGACTGGATGCGGTCTAGCCGCCGTCGACCGGTCCCGATCGGGGATCGCGTCCCCGTCACGTTGAGGGTCGAAGTATATAAACCGCGAGTGCGTCGCTCCACGACCGCCGTCCGTCTCCTTTCGCATTTTCCTCGCTCGGACGATGGCGAGGTTAACGGGAGTAGCACGAGAGCCAGCTGCAAATGTGGACACCACTCTTCTGCCCCCACATGCGCTGCCGGACTGGGACATGTGATGGTGCAGGTTGCCAGCAAGCATGGCTCGTCGATTCGCTGCACTGGCCAGCTTCTGACGAATCCAGCGGGATGTTCTCTGACGCAATGGAGATGGCTGAGACACATTGCAACCCAAGACGTCGTAATTTGAGCCAGCCACCGAAACCTCGTTCTGATCGTTGGCACCGTGTGACGAATGAATGATGCCGACTGGTGGTCGTGAGTGGAACAGCAGTCAGACAGATGCAAGTATTGGTCGAAGTTGAACCGCTGATCCTTGAAGTGCCCTGCTTGTGGCATTTAGCTCGGAGGGGCTCACGACTGTGGTGGCAAGATATTTCCAGCTAGACTGGTCAAAAATACCTCCTGATGTCTCACTACTTGCTGGTTGAAGAGGACAACGGCCAATGACAAACTTGCCGCGCGCACCAAGGCAGACTTTGGGTGGATGTATACCACGTCAGCTGTACTTACTGTGAGTTATCGCCGCGATTCTTCCAGTCAGGTCAATGGTCAGAGCAATCACCCGATGTGACTGTGCTGCAGTAGTCGTCTCACCACGATGAAGCACAGATTTATGCCTGGAACGGCTGCCAATCAGGAAAGATCGCGCATTAAAAAAGTTGGATGGAAGGGTTGAAAGACGCGTCAGCTACGATAGCCAAGGTGGCTATGTCAAGTGATGATCATAGCGAGATTGTGCGATACAAAGCAGACTCCGTGACGTTCTCGAGCTGGGGAATTGGCTTCCTGGAAGGGTGGAGTTGGTATTTCCTGCGCAAACCGCGGTACTGCTCCGGGATCGGCCAAGGTTAAGCTGGCAGTCATCGCAGTACTAAAAGAGGGTGTTGCCCGTACCTTCCGGCGGCCGCTTTCATGTTCAATTTTCTGGTCTCCAATACTCACTCTGTTACTGCTGCATCCTCCCCCTTTCTCACGATGATCAATCTCGACGCGATTATCGAGTATCAACCCTCCCTTTCCTCCCAAGCCGTCCAAATCTTCCAAATCTTCTAAAATCGCACCACTGCCATCAAAATGCCCTCCATTGATTCATCCTTTACCACCAAAACCCGACTCATCCTCTACCCAATCACACCAGTCAATGCCCAACTTCCTTTCCATCCCAGTCGATGAAGAGCAGACATCTCAAAAATCTTCATCCACAAATGCTTTCGATACAGAACTCGCCGCTTGGAACGAGATAGCGTTCAAGAATACTACAGTGGTGAGCACGACCGCGGAGGATAAGGGAGAGAGGCAACATCGTCGTAATGCCAGTGAAAGCCTTACAGATAACTCCGAAAGTCGATCTTCTGGTGAGTGTGTCCAATTTAGAGAGCCCAATTCCCTAGCGATATCGAGCTGACGAGGTGAGAATATTCTTCAGGTATTCGACGTGCTAGTCCAGGTGCTCCAGCAGAGTTTCAGGACCCGGAACGGCTATGTTCACTGCACGAAGAATCAACACAAGTGATTCACAGTTCACAACGATACGGGACTCATGATTCTGCCGGTAGGTGATCCGTGTCTTTACTATGAGCCTTTTTTCCACCTATACAGAATGCTAACCAAAACGCAAAGCTTCCGACTTAGTAAGCGAAGATGCCGTTGCAGTTACAGTCGCACATTGTGATGATAGAGAAATGCTACTCGCGAATGACGCTGCTACCGATTTTCAGTTAGCAGAGACCCTGACGCATCAGCCCGATGTTGGTGTCAGAGGCGACGGCTTAGAGAGCCAGGATGTTCCCAACGAGAAATTGGAATCTACCTCAAACGCCCTCCCTCTGAACATGGATTCGAGTGTGAACGGGGAAACTGCAGGTCCAAGGTGACGACCAAGATAGTCTACACTCATGCGAGGGTGATCATTCGACCAATGAACCAAGGTCCATCCAGTCTCAAGACCCGTCAGTATCGGTATCTAGTGAACGAAACGGAATCTGCCCCCGTGAAATCTGTCCAGTCGCTGTAGTCATACCTGCGGCGCAGCCTCCCAAGCCACGCAAACGCCCTTCTCGTTTGCGCACTGAGACGCAGCCGGACCGAACAGATCCATTCGATGAAAGTGATGAGTTCGACGACTCAAACGATGATGATGATGATGATTACGTCGACCGAGCACAGCACGTAGAAAACCAGGGCCGTTCCGCAAAACGACCGAAGTATCAGCCTATCGCCAATAGCGACCCAACGAAACCAGAAGCGGTTAGGGATTTAAAACTTGGAGACTTGTCGCTTCCAAACTTGAAGACGGTTCAGCGAGGTGTCCTGACCTGCGAGTTCTTTCCGACACAAATAGTGTGCTCTTTTTCGTGGGCGGTGGACAGAGAGTGCTCCGATGACCGTTCACCTAATGATGATAACACGCTTAGCAAAGGAGACAGTCGAAGCGAACTGAATGGCATACAGGGATGGGACCTCGATACTTCTTCGAAAGGGGAGACCGCCCAAAAAACAAGTGACGACCGACAGAATAGTCACTTGAACGCTCCACAGTCTGGCCTGGGAAAGAAACGCAAGCGCAAGACCAAGTGGGCCAAGGAGGAAGATGTTCGCTTGAAGCGGCTGAAGGAAAAGGACAAGCTGCCTTGGTCGCAAATCGTGAAGCACTTTCCCGATCGGAAGCAGGGCACGCTCCAGTTCCGATACTACAATGTCCTCAGGGACTCGACTTCGAAACCGTCCGTTACATCATCACATGGTGCGGCTGATCGAAATAACATCACCCCCTCGTCGCCACATTCAGATCTCCGGCAATCCGCAACGGAATCGACACTTCGTTCGCGATACGGCCCAGCTCGAAATCGCCGAACCACAAAGCCCTATCCACTGTAGGCATTTTGTGATCGACGTCTGGGGATAGAATTGAGCTGTCTAGTTTCGTTCTCTATTCCTCGGTGCGCTTTCCAGTGCGTCTCAGTAAAGGAAACAATCGTCATGATACGAATATTGCACACGAATGGAAGTCCCACGAGTCCTCAAACAATGAGACTGAACACGATAGTCAGTTGAGAGCGCGAGAAGCAGACCCTGATGAGTCGCTCAAACACAAGAAAAAGTGGCCCCCAGAGCAGGATGCTCTTTTGAAACCCCAGAGAAGGATAAACTGCCATGGTCCCAAATACAGAAACACTTTCCCAACCGGACGGAAGGAGCAATCAAGGTCCGATATTACACAGTACTCAAGAATTCGGCAGTCACATCCTGTGTTCCAACTTCACCTGCCCGTAGAGGTTCCAGCTTCGTACCAGCCCCTGAACCAGTTCTTCGAAACCGTACGCAGCATCCCCTCGGTACTACAACAGAGCGGATGAGTCGCTCGCGGCAATCTCGGGTTCGGCGAGCCATGGCTAGGTAGATTATACTGTATTGTCGTAATCAAAGATTATTCACTACGCATTAACACTCACATTTGTAATCTCTTACTAGCCGTACAGAACGCTCGTCAAGTCTCTCGATCGCGGAGCGAAAACGCCATTTCAGTTGATATCGGAAGCTACGAAGCATATTATGATCTGGCAGACAATTGAGCCCTGGCAACAAAGAATCATAACCTAGAAATTTCCAGACTTCCCCCGTATCGGTAACCCTAAAACTGTGCTATCGCTATCTAGACTGGTAGAGCTAACGTGCAAGGCAGGACAGCCGGCGGGGCACAAAACTCTGTCAAAAATTAGCATTTATAAAATCGTAGGTTCAGCCACTGCATACACGGAGCCTTTCTTGACCAGAATGGGTGTCGAATCGCCTCCTCGCCTTATCGTTACATCCTGGTACATGACATAAACCATCAACCGATCTTCTCCCTCTGGATCCCACATCAGCCAACGCGGTTTACTGAATCTTGTAATCTGCACATGAGATCCAATATGGTAATCTCTGGTATTAAAGTACCGATGAATCGCATCACGAAAGGTCTGGATACTCCAGGTTAAAACATCTTCATCAAAGGCCACGGGGAGATTCTGTACTGGATCGGTCCGTGAAAAGCTTAACGGCGATTCTGCCAAGTTGATGATAGAACCATCGGAAAGATTGGCTACCATAGGTGGTATGAGACCACTACCCTCCAGGATCAGAGGGATGGTAGCGTCCGAAGTAAATTCATTCAAATTTTCGCTGGTCAACGCAGTTGGCTTCATCAAGAATGCGATGGGTTCATTTATTGCGGGGTGCAAAAATAGAAGTGACGTGGATCTCAGAAATGAATTGAGGCTACGGCAGGCGGGTACTACACAAAACGCAAACCGTTAAAGGCAAAGGAACAAAGTCAGACCTTTGCTCTGCAAATATCATTGCAATACAGTATCTATGCCCATGTTAAAGTAAGGGTCACTCCAAAGTTGTGGTGAAAACATGAAACCTTCAGTGCCCAAGAAGTTCCAATCGAATCCATCAGGAATGGGAAAATCATCTGGGAGAGGTAAGTCTGAAGTAGCCGCATCCGCCATCTCCGTTGCGAAATTCCGACAGTCACTCGTATCACATACTCTTGGTGACTTTCCTGATTTTGTCATAGGAGGACTCGAGTCGTTTCCTTTGCGTTTCTTCGTAGTTGATTTCCCCAGATGAGCATTTACTTTTGCTGCTGCCTCCTTGCATAGCCTCTCTTTCAGAAATAATAACTGGCCTTTTTGTTGAGTAAGATCGCCGTCGTCCGTGATTATCATTTGCTTGCAAATACTGATATGCAATTCAAGACTTCTTAGGTTCTCCATACGCTTCCCGCAGACACAAAATGTAGTGTACATGACGTCTATAGGTTGGTTGATTAATCGATGATCGTCCTGCAATAGTCTGCAGTCAGAAAGCATTCACTTACGGGAATGGTAGTGTCTCAGAAGACTGCTTTGCTGAGAATAGAACATCAAACAGTCTGTCTCTGGGCATGACAACGTATACATCGATGACGCCTGCTTGACTTTGTTGCTAAGAGCTTGACAAAGAGCTTCATCATGTTTCAAATTGGATCTCGTAGATGGGCGAGAAACTAACTGCAAGCTGTAGGTAAAATATTGATGATAACAAACTTGCCCAGCTTACTTTTTCAACATTCAGATGGCGCTGGAGATGACCTGCCGTCCTTTGATCTTCAAAACAATATGGACATGGCCACTGACGAAATTGATCAGCCATTTCTCTTCGTCCAGGAGGCTGAAATTTGTGTGAATATAGAACAGGCACAGGCTGGTCCAACTCTGGTTGAAGACAGGTTGGATGGACGTAGATAGAACTTACGCAGGCTGTATCGATGCAGGTCGTATCGATGCAGGTCGTATCAATGCAGGTCGTATCAATGCAGGTTGTATCAATGCAGGTTGTATCAATGCAGGCTGCATTGAACGCGGCCTGAGCGGGCATGGGGCAATATGACCAATGATTCGCCTCCTCATGCAAGGCTCTCAGTTGACACATATTCCTAAATTGGAAGTCATACCATGACCTTCTCTATAAAACATTTACGTATATAACGACCACGACTTCTCCATCTAGAAACATGAATTCAAAAACATCGTCTATCAGACGTCGATGATACAGTTGATTGCAAAACCAGTGCGCGCTTCTACTCTCTTCGATTGTTTCTGGACCCCTGTAACCAGGATGGCGCTAGTCCATATTGGTCAGTTATTCCGAGACACCGTCTCAGGTCTCGGTAATGAGACGGTAAGGAAGATTTTATGATTGAGAATAGTAGATTTTGTGCATTCGTAATACAGGCGTTACCCCACATGAGCACGCTAGCGGAAGATCCTCCGGCAGATCCATGCAACTTTAATCATCCTCTTCATTAACAACCGCAAATCGGATTAACCAATCCACACATGGAGTAACTCATTCCCAAACCCACCGCCTAGAAGCTTGGCAGCTTTATCGACTGTTCTAGGTTTCGTCTTTTTCGGTGATATCTGTCTGAATAGCGATCCTACGAATCATCGTACGCCGTAGGTGTACGCTATCGATTCGTACTATGAACGGAACGGGATTACTATATCCCTAGCACATACGCAGCAACCCCCTATATAGCCACCGCGGCACCCCCGGTGCCCCCTTCTTTTCTTAGTTAGGCTTTATAATATCAATATCGTATATGTATACAGCTTCACCATATATAGGCTTGTCGGACTAGCCTTCTCCCAATCCTTGCTTCGTGATCTGGGACCGGAGTAAACCGACAATATCTTTTTCTATGTTCGAGAATCTAGACAGCAAATAGCCCAAGTTCAAGAACTTATCCGTTTGCAGGAGAAAGTCCTATTACGGTCATCTATGATGAGATGACTTTGTTCCACACATAGTTTTGTAACAGCTTCCACCACTGATGTACACATTAGCATTACGTACGAAGAGGCTTGATAATATTGGTTAACTAGATGGCTGCGTCAAGTTTGGATTTTGGGTCATTTGATCCAAGTCAGTGTGTGCGGAAACCTTCACGTCAGTACCTTCTAGGCCGATGGCAGGCAGCTGAGTCCAGTCGTTAACGTCATTATTATGCTCATGTGGCTGTTCCTCTCTATATAACAAGACAAGCTTGGTCTTTAGGCAATGATAACAGATGAATACCGATAAGTACACTTGCATCCTTGCCGCAGTATCTAACTTGAACATTCATATTTCTCAAATTCGAACTATGGGCAGAACAGTAGCAAAAGAAATTACTAACCGCAATGAAGTACGAGCTGCAATTGCAGCAGGGGGGTGGGACGTTGTCTGGGGAGATCTAATTAATGAAGGAGATGTTCTTACATTTATCATTTCCATACCTACAGGAACTGTGGGAGGTTGGGTTGCTCAGCAGGTCCAGGCTCAGTTGACGAAGTTTTCTCAGAGTCTGAGTGATGTCTCTGACGATGTTGTTTCTCAAGCGACCCATTACCTGGAAGGCTTAATGAAAGGAAGGGGTTCTGGAGAAATGGATATTGATGGGTTGGGAGTCAAAGGAGGCTTTGCCACCTATAACCGCCACATGGAGTATTTCCTATGGGGCAGGAAGGTTGGCAGTCATAGTCTGCCAAACAACCATCAACCATACACTGCTTTACGCGTTACCAAAATTTTCTTTTGTAAAAACTTGTCTAGCAGGGCCAGCTGGCTGATTCACTGTAATATCACCCTTGTAACTTCAACGTACTGTCGAAGCTCGGTTACGCTAGGATGAATACGGAATATATGCAAATAACAAGAACTAAGAGCTAGGGAATGTCGATGTATTGTTGCACATTCTTCTAATACAAGAATTGTAGGGAATCTTGACCTCTTTTATATCTGAGGTTCTGTACAAACTAAATCATGAGATGACGTCTAGTAGAACCTTCTAGATATAGGCACATTAGAGCTGATGGATATGCCTATACCTCGTCAGTATATGAATCCAATTCTCGAAATTTCTTCATGTTAGTATTGTGACAGATTCTTTGACTCATTCCCAATTAGGAATAGCGTATTACGTTCCAACACGTACTCTACATAGTACATCACATGCTGATTATTTTCGACTAGTCATTGCCGCGTCGACCCTCTGTAAAGAATGGCAACGGTAATCAGATCCAAGACTCGGACATTTGACATTCGTTGCACTGCTTCGTTGTGAGCTTGTACTCAGCTGCCCGGTAATAATAATTGGCCGGTCGCCTGATAATAAACACCATTGCAGACAAAGAAAAGGATCGGCATCCTTGCAGCGCCAACTGCTCCATATAGCCACGCACCACGCACCAGTCCGCCGTTGCCCTAATTTCAGCCCGCCCAGCCCATTTTCTGTAAATACTGGGCCAAACCCCCTCGACGATCTATTTTCTGATTCTGCCACTGATCCAGTGGACACTATGGCCTCAACAAACAAAAGCGAGCAGCCACAGCTGCAAGGAAAGTTCATGCTTCCTGTCATCGACACAGATGTGAAAGCCAGCGATCCGTGGAAGCGGAATTATCACCAGCCTCCGCCGTTCAAAACGCTGGTGCATCGCTCATTTCCCCTGGTTGACCTTCGGCCTCAGCTCGAAGACCCCAAATACCTTGCCGTGAACATGCTTCGGGATTACGGATTTGGAGTCGTCAAGCACAGGTCAGCTGCACTGTTTGAGCATTCCCCGCAGCTGGATGGCGACGCCGCGGATACTGTCCGATTGGACCTTTACTATCCGGAAATGGAAGACCTCGTGCGAAGAACAACGGGGGCACGCCATGTCTTTATTACGCATAGTATTTGCCGCGGGGGAAAAGCTCCAGAGAAATATGAGGTTCCCAAAGGCCTCGATGCAAAGTTATTCAAAGATACGAACACCAACACGGATAGCAACAAGGAAGGCAATGCAAACCAAAAGGCGCAAAAAAATAAGAGCGATGAACGCCCAGTTCATGTACCCACAGGCCAGCCAATTCGTGTCCCCCATCAAGACTACACACCACGTGGAGCACGACAATCAGCTCGCCATCAACGTGACGACATTTACCGCGCAGCTATTGAGACCGGAGTGATTGCAGCCGAGGATAAAATATGCGCGAGTCACCCATTCTCAGCGAAGGACAGCATGTCGGATCATCTAATTGCAGAGGAATACAACCGAGAAGGTATGCTCGGCCCCAGGTATGCTGCGTTTAGTATCTGGCGTCCTCTCAAGACAATTGGTCGCGACCCCTTGGCTTTATGTCCAAGAACCAAAAACAGTGCCAATGTGATCGACGGCGAGTATATATATCATCATTATGACAACAAGGTGCCGGGTCCTTCACATTTAGGCGGCGACTTTTTAAAAGAGTACGCCGTACTAGGTCTTGACGGAACTACAGCCGGTGATTCTAGCGACGTCACCCAAGATCCCACGATAAAATGGTATTATGTCTCTGAGCAAAAGCCTGATGAAGTTTTATTCATCAAGTTGTTTGATAGCGCGGCTCTGGGTGAGGATGCTCAGCATGCGGGTGCACCATGGCATGTTAGTCCTGATATCGGCGACGTCAATAACAGTGATCCAAGAGAGAGTATTGAGCTTCGGGTGGTTGTCTTCTGGTGAGATGCCCAAGGTTCCATGTGTTGATTAAATTTTTTTTTTTTTAGTAAACAGGGACTTGTCATACGTGTATCATGCACAGTCTATACGGGGCTAGCAAGTCGTATTCTCGCTTAGACATGTTTCAATGCAGCAGATCTCCATAAGCCATTCATTTATGTACACTATCCTTGTAATTTATGCCCCATCTTCACAATCCACCACTTGAAATGCGAGATGGCATGAGTAGTTCCAGTGTCTTAATACTGCCACGCGGCCTCAATATATCACTTTTAGATAAAAATAAGATAACACCCATTCACATTGAACAGTGAGGTTGGAATCGGACCCCCATTCTTGAAAATATTCACCGAGCCGCTGTGTGTCATTCAACTGTGTACGAAAATCTAGTCTAAATTAACATCCAGTGTGCAGTGAACTAGTGTTTCCTTGTTTAGTGATGCAACTGTACCAAAAGCTTGTTACCAACATGAAACTACAATCAAGATATTGCATGAACCAACTATTTTGAAATCTCCACGCCATATTGGACTCGTAGGGTATCCTTGCAGTCGTAGCTCTCCGGCCCCTGCGTGCTTGACTCTTAGCTTTGTTGATCTTATCAAAATCCATCTTGGTCGACAAAGCTAAGAAGTCAAGCACGCAGGGGACAGAGAGCTACACTAACAATGCAAAGATATTTGCTTTTTATTTGCTTTCAAGTATACGAAGGCACACTGCCTGGCTGATCCCTGCCTGCCGGTAACACCCAACGAACCAAATACTACACAGAGCCTTCTTTTCGTCGTATAGCACACAGTCTATTTTAAAAATACGAGTTAGTCAGCTCTGATGCGCCATGTTTATCACACGAACGTCTATAAGAGGGGATTGCTCTCATGTTATTTACTGGACCTTGCATCAACCTTCGTGTCTTTTGTTTGACTTGCGACACTCGATTTCAAAGACCCACATACAATTGAACCACCAATTGCAATATGCAACCTTCATTTTTCATGATGCTCACAATGGCAATTGTTGCCTTGGCTATTCCAGCCACTGTCCCAGGTAAGCAGTGATATTCTAACTCCACTGCCTTCGTAATTTGTCTTAACCGTAGACCAGGCGACGTTAATGCTGAAGCCAATGCTCTTCCATCCGAAGAACTTTCCGAGATGTTTGAGATAAAATCACTCAGTATGAAAATCTAGGTTCAATTCTGATGGTAATTCCTTGAAATTCTAATATTTGACAGAAAACTCCGAGTGAGAACTAAATTGAAAGAAGAAGATTTGGCTGTTCTCTCAAGAGTCGAATAAGTTTTCTTTTAGGAGATGTGAAGAATCCAGTTTCATGATTCGTATCAATTTTACCAGGGTAGTTTTCAGGAACAATATAATTCATTTATTGAGGTGGTAGAAGAAGTTAATGCACTAGCAAAAGCCAATTAATTATTTTCCATTGTTTTCCACGGCTCCTTTCCATCGGGACAAGATTTGTAACGGTCCAGGAGCGGAATATAGTGATCTGATAGACGTTGATAACAGGCTGAGTTTTCAATTGCCCACCGACGCAGCTGATCCCAGTCGCGACACATTCGTATTTGCCCTGTCCCGGAAGATGTAATATGATGTCCGGCTTCAGCGTGAAGAGCCCCAGTATATCGAGGCAGGTCATCGGCATAGCAAAGGATGTCTTCGCGTAGGACGTGGAGGCAGTGAGTGACGTGCGAGACGTGCCATGTCTGGGATTTATTGTCGCGGTATTCCATGATAGTTTCGCGGAGAAGTAGCTGGTAAAATTAGCTTGGACTTCTGCTTTGATACGTTCTCATAGTTGTCCCCTTGATATTGTTATTGTTCTGACTTACCACGCAGTGGAGACTATGGAATCCATGGACTACGTAAATGCCCTTAGAATGGTCCCATGGCCATCTTTGCGAACGAAGAAGCCCTTTTCGTTCCGTGAATTCATCATCCAGTGCGACCATGCCGACGTAGTGATCGAACCGGGAATTATCCCAGTAATCATCATCAAGAGTGCGGTTATCATGGACGATTGGCACTGAAAGATTTCTTTCCAAGCCGACTGTCATCAAGTCAGTATAATCTTTCACGATTAATTCTCGTTGGTCAATGCAGGCATACCGAAGCTTTGTGTGTCTAATTGTGGATGATCGCTGTATATTTGAAGAATGCATATTATATTCAATATGACCGAGATAATGAGTAAAAAGGAGAGAGCATAGATGGTTTTCCAGACTCGTTTCGCTTTCTGTGCATCGTATGCCCGAGTGTCCTCTGGTGTCTCCACCTCCTCTTCCTGGCTCAATTTATTGTATTTAGAGAAAGCCATCTACAAGCTCACAACGAAGCAGTGCAACGAATGTTAAATGTCCGAGTCTTGGATCTGATTACCGTTGCCATTCTTCACAGAGGGTCGACGCGGCAATGACTAGTCGAAAATAATCAGCATGTGATGTAGAGTACGTTGAAGTTACAAGGGTGATATTACAGTGGATCAGCCAGCTGGCCCTGCTAGACAAGTTTTTACAAAAGAAAATTGAATCGCTAGTTCCGAAGCTCGAGCTGATTATCTCTGCATGCACTCGTATGCACGTAGCAAGCACGACGGTAGGGGGCCGGGAGATCTGCGGCGAGATCCTATCGGATCAAATAAGTGTTGTGGAGGGTATTGACAGTAGCCAAATAGGGGTAAGACCAAATTTTTCCGTCCAGTTGTATGTTTCCCGAGTGTGGTCGTATTGCTTAACCGAGTGCTACGCCCTGATGTAGCTAAGTGCATGGCACGGTGCATATTGTATAATGGCCGAGATGTGTTGGTCCGTTGATATATACGGATAGTCATTACCAAGTTCAACCAATTAACTTTCAAAGCTTATGTGAAGACCTATATACGGTGAGATGCATTAGTGGATGCTGACGGTTAAACCCGCAAGCCGTCACTTTACCCTGGGTCGTGGTGATAGGACATGCATTGCCCCCCTCATTGAAGCACAATTTGTGCGTTGCAAGGGGGGCATTAGACACAAATTTACGAGCAACTAAAAGCACAAGGTCATTTCGCTTGCTGTCGTTCTGAAGTTCTAGGGGTCTGTCAGTATGAATTTAGTGTTCGACATGGATAATCACGTTATTTTTCTGGTATTATAACATCCGAGACCCTTTTAGTTGTACTGATTCTCCATTTATCATTTTTTCAGAGTGTCATTTTAACTTCACTGTCGAAGGAGACCTTAGCTTTCGTTTGATTGATTCGGTTGCCATGTCTGATACGTCGGCTCGAGGAATTGCCGCGTTATGTGGCACTCTGCTCGGCCTGTCAACTCTCACTGTGGGATTGCGTCTGTATGCGCGATACAGGCAACGGAGAGAGTCGGGATTTCTGCCAGATGACTGGCTGGTGGTTGCGGCTTGGGTATGTGGACAACGTCTACCTTCGTGACATTATTTTCGTGACGATATACTTACTATTGTTAACTATCTTAGATCACATTTATTGGCTTGACCGGAGAAACTTTTTGAGGTAAAGAAAACATCCAGATATTCCTATTTAGAGCTGCCTGCCAGTTAACCATATGTTTTTTTTTTTTTGAAGAACAGGGGTTTCGAAACGATTTATGGGTTATCGTGAACCACTGGACAAGGAAACAGTCGAACAGCAGCAAGCCGAGATGGCCAAGGTACGCACTCAATTAGCTATTTTATTATATATATAACACAGACGCTGACTTACCTCCAATAGACGTATTTTACGCTAGATGCTGTCGCGGTATGGACCCTCGGGTTGGTAAAATTAAGCGCACTCTTCTTCTACCGACGAATCTTCTGTAACGGGCCCCGGGATGCCTTTCATGTGATTAGCATCGTTTCCATTGTGATTGTATCTCTTTGGATAATCACCTTTTTCACGTTGAACTTTTCTATTTGTGGACCCCATCTTACTTCGTTGTGGGATGGTGGGATTCCGAAGTGCTCGCGATTGTATTCATATCTCGAAGCCACGGCGATTTCTGACTTCATCCTTGAGCTTTGGATTATCTGCCTTCCTCTTCCAAATGTGAGTGTAACTTTAAAAATTTCCGTCGATGCTGTTGCTAACTTGTCAGATCTGGTCTCTTCATATAAGCGTCAAGAGAAGAATTGCGGTTACAGCAGTGTTCCTATTTGCGTCGGTGTATGTTTTGTTTTCCGGATCTATACAGCATAACCTTCTAACAAAATTTAGTGGCTTTGGTGCATCTGTGACTCGTATGGTCCTATATATATACCTGATTACCCGTGGACGGGCCATCAATGACGAAGATTCTTACCGTGAGATATCTATTTGCCCCTTAATCTTCTTGATTACAGGCAGCTCACACTGTATCACCAGTGAGCAACACGATTCTGGCGTTTTTTGTGATCCTTGAATCCGGCTTGAATCTCATTGCCGTTAACCTGCCCTCCCTATGGTACTTCGTACGAGGCATCACTGCCGACCGCGTCGTTCGCAGCATGCAAAGCGTTCTGTCTCTTGCGTCTAGTCATCGGTCACAAACAACTCTCAGTGAACCTGGAACAACTCCACAAATAGATGTGAGTAAGGGACGGCCGAGTGGGAGCAGCAGGACCTCATCGAATATCGACCATGTGGAGAGTCGACACGAAGACGATGTTGACGAGTATCATAGTCATGACCACCAACGGTGCCAATCTGGTAATGTTGTGGACGCGAATGCGGAATCATACGCACTGTCAGATCTCTCGCACCGCGCGGATCCTAGGGCTCAATCGGATGTGAGCTGTTAAGAAGGGGATTTTGTATTTTACATCTACGGGTGGGTTTAGTTGAAGTAGGACACACCTGGCGGTTTGTAACTGTACATGTTCTTTAAAGCCACATGAAATTAATTTTACTTTTCACAACGTGGCAAAATATACCAAGACAAAGAACAACAGGCTATACAAAATCTATTTTTATAGTTAATAAACTACTAATATTATAAGTACAGCAAGATTTCCGGAACGCGATTTTCGGCACTTCTTGAAATACTACGTTTTTGACGTCTCTAAGGAAGCCGTACGGGCTTCCTACAGCTTCGCGATCGCCATGGAGATGCGTGAGAGCACCTCCGAGAACCCAGGGACCGGGGAAGGCCAGGCAGCAGCTTGGGATCCCTCCGAGGTTCGAACGCCCGAACCTGAGGATAGAGTCCCCCAACCGCCTCCCCTAGCAGTGAAATCCGCAGCTAGGATCAGAAAGAACCAGCCAGCAACCAAGAACAGGTTCACAGCGCTGTTGAAGAGTGAACTGACTGAGGATCGCCGGACTCAGGGGGTTTTGTACACCGCCGCCACCCGCCACGAGAAAGAGCTTGGAGAGCCCAAAAAGACAGTCAGAGATCAGCAAGCTCTGATTGAATCCTTGGCCGCAAAGGTCGAACGGTTAGAATCCATGGTGCGGTCGCCCCAGCCAGCGACAAGCCATACAGCCGAAAACGCGACATCTGAAAAACCAGTCGCGCCAAGAGCCGCTAAATCCAAAAAGGGCTTAGCAGCTACGAAAGAACAACAACATGCCCAGGCGAGTCTAGCGCCGCCGGGAGATCGACCGCTAGCCCAAGCTGGACTAGCTGCCAGCATACACGCGGAAGGAGTCTCTACCCGTCTCGTCGCCGCCCCAACGCAGAGGGTGGGGCGGCGACGAGACGGGTATGGAGATTCCAAGAGCGCAGCCACCAAAGAAAGCCCGAAACAACAACACGGTACCAGCGCAAGTGCCCAAACCCCTCCCGAAACTGACTGAGAGCTGGGCGGCTGTAGCGAACAAGCCGGCACCAGAAGGAACATGGAAGACGGTGAAGCCGAAGAAAGCGCCGAGAGAAATAGGCAACCAACCGACACCAGCTACGGAATGGAAGCCAATAACGACCCGGAATAAGGAGGAGCGACGTCTGATCTTTAGGCGCGACAACAAACACTCCCCCAAGGCCACAGGGGCAGACATCCTCTTGACAATTAATCGCGCCATGGCCAGGACTGGTCTCCCGACCTTCGTAAGAGCTGTGGACGCAGGCTACTCCGCAGCAGGAGCACTGACAGTGCTTATGGAGAAAGGCACGCCCAGCAGCAAGCTGGTGCCGGCCTACAACAACGTACTCCTGGGAGCGATCCGACATGTCGACCCTGCAGTAATTGCAGTGGAGGCAAGTGAACAATGGCACAGAGTCAAGGTTCATGCAGTCCCCACATACCGATATATGAACAGCTTCCACGGACTGGAACTTGCCCGAGAGGAGATTGAGTTGGGGACCCCGTACAGACTCAAGCGGGATCCGACATGGCTCAAATCAGTGACCAAGCTACGGGCCAGCAGGCAGAGATTCGCGACCATAGTGGTGACAGTGGGCTCTCTGGTGGAAGCCCGGGAACTACTCAATGGAGGCCTCAAGTTCGGAGGCCAGAGATACAAGACGGGCCCATACTGGGAATCAAACCCCGAAAGCGTCTGCCCGCGATGTAGTGGGATTGGCCACTCTGGGTTTAGAGCATGCGGAGACCGACCACCGAAATGCATCATATGTGCTGGAAACCATGAGGCTCTGGAACACAAGTGTCCAGTGCTAGGCTGCAACTCAGCATTGGCAAAACCATGCCAACACACCGTTATAAAGTGTGCCAACTGCTCCGGCGAACACACAGCAACATCCCCGAAGTGCCCGCAAGTGCGAGCAGCACGCCAACGATCAATGAGGAGAGCTAGAGATCAGTCAGTGCGAGGATTGATCCCAGATTCGCCAGGTTACGCCGTAGTGGTCAACAGGCCTACTATACGCGTGCAATCACCCGGACAGCCACGTGAACCGCAGCCAGAGATGCCGCAGGAACCGGAGGCAGAAATGCAGATAGAAAACGACGTGATGGTGCTGGAGGAGGACCCAGCACAGCCTGAACAATACAGCCCACAAACCACGCCTGTTATAGAGTCTGAGACGATAGAGGGGGATCGATGATTGTATTACAACACAATTGTGCTCGCCAAGGTGCCAACGTTCACGCGGCATTAGAGGCAGCTTTACAAGCTGGAGCTGAACTGGCGTGCCTCCAGGAACCACCGGTGGGTAAGCAGACAGTGAGTCATCCTGGCTTCCTGTTCTACTAGCCGACGGGTCCTCTGGAACACGCCAGGGTAGTGACGGCAGTGAGAAAAGACATAGTGAACAAGGTAGAGGTCAGTGCCCGTACGGACCTAGCTGACCACCCGTACTTCATGGTGGTGGATATACTAGAGGAAGGAAGACGAACCAGAGTGGTGAACTGTTATGACAACTGGCTGGGGAGAAAGTACACTTTCGCAGCAGGCAACCCGAGACCAAGGAGAGCTCTGGAAGACATAGACTGGGAAAGCGTATTAGAAGGCCGATGCCTAATGCTTGGGGATTTCAACGCTCACAGCCCAATGTGGAACCCATATGTGGAAAGCCGCACCAATGCTAGGGTGTTGGAAGAACTTATCGACAGACACGATCTACACGTCAACAACGACATAGAGATGCCAACAAGACCTTACAAGCCCCGGAACACTGAAGGGGAAGCTGAAGGATTTAAACACTCCATCATCGACTTAGCCATCAGCAACCAAACCCTGGGGCCACTAGCTGTATGGGGAGTGGAGGAGGAGAACCTGACGACGTCAGACCACGTGGTGATCTGGGTCGGGTGGGAGTCTCCACAAGCCCCAGACGCAGATCCCGAAGGGGAAACAACAGGGTGGCAGATTGGAAAACTCCTGGAAAACGAGGAGGCTCTAGGGAAGGTTGAGAAGGCCTGGGGAGAATGGGCCAAGGAACGACCTAACCTAGGAGACAGCTGCACAGAGGGAGACGTGGAACAGGAGGCAGAATGGATGGAGGAGTCACTGACCAAAGTGCTCGACCAACACTCAAAGCCTGTGAAGCTATGCGCCCGCTCCAAGCGATGGTGGAACAAAGACATCAGAGCGGAACGAGCGAAGTACTCCAAAGTTCGCCGGGCCCACCAAAAAGGTGTGCTGGGAGTAGACGAACACAAAGCCTCCCGAAAAGCCTTCTATCAAGCAATTCGGAGGGCTAAGAGAGAAACATGGGAGAGCTTTCTCCAAGGAACAGCTGAAGGCTCCCTGCCGGAACAAAAGAGATGTTGGGCAGCTCTACGATACACCCAACCACGTACCGATGGAACGACTCCAGCTCTAACAGATCCAGAAACCAAGGAAGTCATAGCAGCTACCTTCGACGAGAAGGAGAGAGTGTTTAGACAACAGGCGTTCCCCCAGGCACCTGGGGAAGATGTGGAACTCGAGCTACCGGAGCCAGGGGAGGGAAAAGCCCACAGACTAGTGGACAAAGACCGGGTGCAGAGAGCTATATGGAGTCAGGGAATTGACAAAGCTCCAGGCACAGACCGGCTAAACTTCCGGGCCATCCGGTTACTGTGGCGACTGGACGAGGAGAGGGTAGTCAACCTAGCGAGACAGTGCCTACGATTGGGAGTCCATCCAAACACGTGGAAAACGGCCAAGGGGATCCTCCTCAGGAAACCTAGTAAAGCGAATTACACGATAGCAAAAGCTTACCGTGTAATCAGCTTACTAAAGTGCATGGGTAAGGTGGTAGAGAAGCTGGCAGCGGAACTGATCACCGATTTCGCAGAAGCCCAGAACCTGTTCCACGAAGGACAATTTGGTGGGCGACGCTACCGATGTGCCGGGGATGCCGTGGCATGCTTGATCGACACCGTAATGCGGTCATGGGAACAGAAGAAGCTCGGGGCAGCCCTCTTTATGGACATCAAGGGTGCCTTTGATCATGTGGTATTGGCGAAGCTAATAAAGGTCCTTAGGGATGCGTGCTTCGACGGCGACCTTATACGTTGGGTGGCCTCATTCCTGTCAGGGAGGAGAGCCATGCTGGT
>JAMAFX010000363.1:0-17896 GCA_023625875.1 Trichocomaceae sp. PYS4502 | reverse complement strand
ATCAATATAGAGCGCGTTTTCCGGAGAAAGTGGCCCGCTCGCTTACATGGCCCGCTCGCTTACCGATTACGTTAGTTTAGATAAAATACCATTCTGTCCAACAGATACTTGTACATAAGAAGACTAGACAAAGACATCTTGTTCTTGAACTTCTTCCTCTTTTCCAACCCAAAGAATGGTTTTGCAATATTAATTAAGAAGATATGCTTTATATAAATCAACCAATAATCACAGACATTTGCTTCCGAGATTTTGTAGTGAATATGCTCAATGCTTAGTACTTACCCATTTCGCAATTGATAGCACTCAGTGATTGGCTGCGAATTTGAATCCACCAACCATTCTATTTCCGGGTTAGTGCCCATGGAGAGTCGGATGGTCAGATCGACGAGATTATAAAGCCATGGAGATTTCCAATGGTATAAACTGGGAATTAGAAGTGAAAAAGGCGTGAGGGAAAGCAACAAGCTAGACGCGGCAGTTGGTACTCTACCATGGCGTCTCCCCTTCACACTGAATATTCAGAACATGCAAGGCCGCTGCCGCCACCCAGCCGTCGCAGAGACAAGGCCCAGCTATCTTGTAATCTTTGCAGAAGACGAAAGTATGGCCATATCACGATATGCGTTTGGAAAAGGCCAGTTTTCTGATTTTCTCTTCTCTAGGTTGAAATGTGACCGTGGCATGCCGTGCGAGGCCTGTGCTCGTCGCGGACTAGCTCTGTCTTGCACTTATCCGCCTTCAACTCCTCTCCAAAGTGGTAAAAGACTGATTAATCCGTCTTCTACAAGCATGCACAATAAGATTGCCAACTTGGAGAAACTGGTGCTATCAATGAAAAGCCGGAATGGCCATTCCGCGGGGAATACTCAAGCAGTAGATTTGAATGATTCGACCGAACTGCATAAAAGCTTTGGCAAGATTGGGCTGGAGAATGACGGAACGAACTATGTCGAAGGTTCACATTGGACAGCTATTCTTGATGGGGTATACATCTGTTTTTGATCGAGGCCATATTGTTCGAAATTGCTTAAACGTGCAACAGATTGCGGAACTGAAAGATTACTTCGACGATGATCCAGAGACGCCTGAAGATGCCAAGGTCAATGATAGACCTTCGGACCCGGGTCCTGCACTTTTATTGGGAAATTTTCAGAAGCTTGACAGACAGCACATCCTATCTACGATTCCATCTAAGCAGGACGTAGATAGACTGGTTTCAAAATTCTTCAATGCACCAAATATGTATCTGCGTAAGAAGATATTCGTCTTGTTTTGCCTGGATTGTGCTAACAGATTAAACAATTAGTTGCTATCCATGGCCCGACCTTTTTAGAAGAGGTAAGATTAATCCTTCGACAAACAGACAAACGCTTATTCTACAACCTGCTAGTACGATCGATTCTGGAAATATCCCCAACAGGCATCTACAATGTGGATTGGATTATTGTTCAGCATAATGTGCCTTGCTTGCATATACCAAAAATCCACAAACTCGGCAATGAACTTGCCAGGGTTAATGGAATATAACTTGCAGGCACAGCGTCGGATTGAGTTGTACCGAGAGCGGGTGATTCAGTGTCTTGCACTTGCTGATTATACTAAATGCGTCCCATATACACTGGAGACTTTGATATTCTACCTATCCATCGAATATACTAGTATTACTGACAATCAAACCGGAGTCTGGGTATTACTTGGGATCGTGGTGCGAATAGCAGTTCGAATGGGCTATCATCGAGACGGATCTCACTCCCCGCGTCTATCACCTTTCCAGGCGGAAATGCGTCGCCGTATTTGGGCCGTCATTTATCTCCTCGACTCTGGGGCGGCGGATCAGTATGGACTTCCTCGAATGATAAACCAGTCTCTAGCAGATGCAAGGGAACCGCTCAACCTTTTTGATGAGGATATCAGCCCCGACATGGAACAGCTGCGTCAACCCCGGCCGGATTCTGAACCGTGCATGATAGGATTTCTTGCCATCAAGAACCGACTCATATCAACCCAGAATACAATCACAGACCTCACGAGTTACCCAAATAAAGCGGTTTCGTACAAACAAATAATGAAGCTGGATGCTATTATACAAGAACAGTTCCGAAGTATTCCTCCAGCTCTTCGAATGCGTCCTTTAAGCAAATCGCTCTCCGACAGCACAGATGTAATCGCGAATAGATTATTCCTCACTCTTATCAGCTACAAATCACGCTGTCTGCTACACCGGGATTACTTGATGGCGGCAGACTCGGACGACCGATACCAATATTCCCGCAAAGCATGCATCGACGCCGCACTCGAGATCTTGCGTATCCAAGAACATGTGCGCGAAGAGTGCCAAATTGGGAGACGTCTATATCAAGAACAGTGGAAATTCCAATCTTCAGTGAAACATGTGTTCTTCCTCGCAATGACTATTCTGTGTGTATATCTCAATCGTCATCTGGAAGGAATGAGTAAGAGTAAGATCGGCGACGAACTATCAGCTAGAATAATCCAAGCCTTGACCACATGTTATGAAATCTGGTCCGAATTGAGTGATGGGTCTCGTGAAGCGAAGAAAGCCACTGAAATGCTTCGCGTGGTCCTAGGGAAAGCCCAGAAGCCAGGGAGATTAAAACAAGCGTCGAGAGATGCCGTCGCTATGAATGATGATCCGTCTTGTCACTCAATAGGTATGTACGATTGACCTTCTGTTCGGAAATATGAATAGGGTATTTAAGTAAGCAATTAATTCCCCTTCTTGATATAGACCCCTTGCTGTTGACCCCGGACCAGTCAACCCCGGGGCAGATGCCGTGGGAGAACTACGACCTGAGAAGTGCCTGTGACCTGACTCACTTGGATCCGATGACTACTTGCGGGGTTGATGATTTGAACATCGTGAGTTATGCGGATATACCTTTGTAAATCTACATCGCCTAACGAATTGGACAGGAGGATTGCTTGGATGCCCTGACGTCGAGCGCAATATTTATGGATAATATTGGGGGCACTGACTGGTGGGCTCAAATAGATTTTCCATCCACAAATCAATCACTTTATTAGATAATGTAGGTACTTGCCTTAGGTACTTTTGTATGCTACATAGTGGAATTCACCTCGGCACAGATACCTACCTCTGTTAATTCTTCGTAGCCCTGACAAGTTCGAAGAACTTACCAATTAGTGGACATGAAAATTTTTTCTCTCTATATTCAATGCGAATTAGAAATGGAGAATATTGTAGATTTGCTTGGGTTGTGTTGCACCTGATAATGATCTTTGTTCATTCGGCGGTTGTCGTCATAAAGAATCATTGGCTCCAGTTTCCGCATGTAGTTATCTTAGGGTTAGGGCTAGGTACATAGAAGCTTGCAAGTTTTATGCTTGGTGGATTCCCATGACGAAGTACTGACTTGTTTTCAGCGTTTCATTGCAGATTCCAGAATATTTCGACACTTACTACCAATGAGATGTCTGGAGTTGATGCAAGATGAAAATATGCGGGGATTCTCAAAATGCACACGCCCTTTTGGGGGCCCAGGTGGCGAATATGCGATGACAGCATTTACTTTCTACGATGGGGGTATGTCACTATTAGCCAAGGCATCCCCAGCCTCTCTATATTAATACCTACGGGATGGGTTTCAAGAGACAGCAGAACATTCGTTTTCTCAGATTGTGAAAGGAAGGAAAAAGAAGACATACGGCTAAGTAACTAGTCAATTTTTTACAAAGCAACGCAATATGGCCAACAAAGTAAACAACGATCATTTCAAACTCGGTACTCTCTTCAATGTCAAAAATAAGGGTAATCCAACCGTGAAGGGCTTCGTTGAAGGAATTAATTTTCAAGACTAACGTCGAAACAGTCGCACTGGTGACAGGCGGAGGCTCGGGCATTGGCCTCATGGCTACACAGGCCCTCGCAGTCAACGGCGCTAAGGTGTATATCGTCGGTCGCACTCAAGAGAAGCTAGAGCGCGTAGCTGAGTTGTACGGCAAAGACATCGAGGGTCAAATCATTGCATTACCGCCGGGCGATGTTTCTACTAAGGATGGCGTGGCTAAGGTACTTAAGGAGTTTGAAGCTCGTGAAAAACATCTTTCTATCCTCATCAACAACGCTGGAGTATCAAGTACTTCAAAGGAGAACACGGAGCACCAAGACCCTCAAAAACTTCGTGAAGCACTCTTTGACCAGGATGCCCAGACTACAGAGGACTGGGAATCGGTATATCGGACAAACGTTTGCCAGCTATATTTCATGTCTTCAGCCTTTCTGCCCTTGCTCAACAAGGGGACCGAAGCTGAACACGGTTGGTCTAGCACCGTGATTAATATCTCATCTATCTCGGGCATTGTCAAAGTCGCTCAGCATCATTTCAATTATAATACGTCCAAGGCTGCATCGATTCACTTGACGAAAATGCTTGCACACGAGGTTGCCTCTTCGGGTCTCAAAATCAGGATCAATAGCATTGCCCCTGGAGTCTTTCCCAGTGAGATGACGGCAAAGGAGAGCAACGACGCTCAAAAGAGTTCTCTGCCCAAGGAACAGTACGAGGGCAAGGTACCTGCACGAAGACCGGGAAACGACAAAGACATGGGAAACGCTGTCCTTTATGCCGCGACTAATCAATATGTTAACGGGCAAACGATTGTTGTTGACGGAGGATATGTTTTGTCAGCGGGCTCTCTTTGATTCTTCTTCGACCACTATACTTGCGTACCTGGTGTCAATTTACTGCATGGGACATACCTAGATTGCACGAATTACATAGAGCTATGGCTCTATAAACATCTAATGTATAGGTGCGAGAGCCTTGTACTGTAACTGCTGGGCCCTAGCCGAGCTGTGTGTTTAGTGAAGCAAGTGGTTTAAGTATGATTTATTCAGTTGGATTGTTGAGGAGAAATTATAGGAGAAGCTCGTTAATATCCATAGCGAATAGAAAGTTGAAAAGGTCTAGTTCGCAGCGAACTAGAATGGCCGAAAACCATGAGAGTCGGATTCATGAACTTGGAGATAAAATATGACCAGAAAAAAAAAATTATAAAAAGGTTACCTATGAACATAGATATTCTCTGACCGACTTATTCCCCTTCAATTTCCCCTTCATCCATTTCGAGGAAGCTAGCGCGAGATTTCTTGTCAAGGGATTGTCGACATTGTCGACATCACGCCCAATTGGCCTGGCTACTATTCCTGTTGTCCTTTCCATTATGCTGTTGCACTGGCCACCTTCTCTCGTCGATGCAGACGATGAAGATGTTTTGGGGGAGGACGGGGCCCGAGATGACAAGCTCAATCGTGTGGTTGAAAAGGTCTCTTGAAATTTCTTGAAGTTGCCCGAGACAGCGTATCCTGTTCCCCGACTAGATCACTATTTCCAAGATATCGAGTTTGATTGGGAAAGAACATTCTCTCGTTGGAATCGGCTGATTGACAAGGCTGAGGATGCTTCAATCAAACCTGCTCCAGTGGTTAAACAGTGATAAATTCTCTTTCCATAACCTTTGATAGTTATGACTTTCCTACAACGGTACCTTAGGTACTACCATACCTTCTCAGCTAATCACAGACTGTCGATGTGAACAGGACTTTTTTGGTGTGCTACACAAATTATTTGTGCCTCCTCTGTATTGCAACAATATTGGCAAAGGCTGAAATTGTGAGATGTGGTTGTCCAAATGAGTCGAGCTTACCTTGTTACGCTTTGCTATTTTCATAGTATAAAGTACGTAGTTAGAATTTCAACAACAAATATTTCATTCCTATATCATCAGCACAGACCGTACTATGTCGAAATCCGTTTGAGGCATTGCCCGCCCATCACTAGACAGGACAAGTCTCATTTTCAGCGCTTAGCAGGGTGTCGATCCTTTCTTGACTAACGAAGCATATCCCTTGAAATTCCTAGGCATCCACTTCCAAGAAACTTGTTAAAGCGGAGACAAGTGAGTGGCAAGAGCAAAATATAAATAGATAACTCACGCTTTGTCCCTTGAAGAGTTCGCTGTGTTCAAGTTTGTTGTGTGAACACCGGTGACTTCATTGTCTCGGAATTACAGAGAGCCACGCAGAGTCTTAGTACTATGTTAAGATCAAAAATTACTCCATGCAGTACTTTATGAGTCACACAAAGGAGGTGTAACTTACATAGATTGATATTACGCCATGTGCGTATGTTGACCTTGGGAATTACCTGCCACCATTCCTCTTACCTGCTGAAATTTGTGTATTTATTGATAGCCATCGACCTCTCGTATGAGAAATAGTTGGTAGCTTTTTAAATCTCGAAGCGCACCTTTGACCTCGGGAGTTAAGAACTTTTATCCATCTGTATTTATTCTGAAAATAAAGCAACTTCCATCCTAAAAGACTTTGATCACCGCTCAGTATGTTCGATTGTTTCCTGCCAATTGCAATTATGGCAAGCACTGTCTTTGCGCAGTCGGTGCAGATTGGCCTGCCGAACCCAGGTACTGCTCTGGATCCTGGAGTTAACTATATTTTCCAGATTCAGTGTCCCGTACGCATTTTCACCCCTGGGTCTACATATATAACTTACATGATTACAATAGGACTCGTTGACAAGCTCTCAAGAAGCAGCCCTAGTTATCGGTATCCAACAATGCCATAACGGTCATTGTATCCCCCCGGACGAAGCCTTGTGCAACATATTGTATAGCGGCTCTTTCAACCCTCAGTTCCATGAAGCAGGACTGCCTCCTTATCAGAACTTCACTGTTCAAATTCCGGAAACTATTTCATCAGGGCCTGCGCTTATTGGAGTCGCGCACTTTGCTCTCGTTGGGGTGAGTAATATGCTCTTCGTCGTGGTTGTAGTCTCGTATTCTTTTGGTTATAAGCTGACTTTATATTTGACAAAATAGGCTGGTTTTGCTCCTTTAATCGATTACCACAACGAAAGCGTTACCATCACATGAGTTTACCAGAAGAAAATATGAGTTGCTCACTGCAACCAGATTGATCAAGTTACCTTCCAAAAGTCCTCCTCGGATTCAACTTAGCAATATTTTCTTGGTCTTCCTTCGCAAAACCCTAATGTCTCATCTGAGATGAAAATGTGATACCAGATGCGGAGTCAAAATACTTGATAATGCTGTCGATGATGTTAAAGTAGTCACAGAATAGATATTAAGTAGTTACTTAGGTACTCAAAGGCTCCCAATCCATCCTTGGAAGTTTGATACCTAGGTGCCTAGTTGTAAAGTCCCATGACCCCGAGGTCTATTTGGATGGTTGAATATACCTAGGTACCTAAGGTATATGCCAACCTTGCCTTTTCCGATTTATATGAGGATTATGAAGGGAGAGAACACAGCGCCAACAACTCCACCCAAAGAGGTCGCAGGGATAGGGTCCTCTCAATCACCAGTAACGGGTGTGCTCAAGGGCCCTGAGACTGGAATGTCGGTCTTAAATGGCTTCCGGGAGCCAAGTCATGGCCATGTCTTTTTGGCGGACTTGGCAGAAGTAATCCGGAGCAAGAATGCAGGGCCCTACGAGTTGACATTTGACGTGATGTTTCCCAATGCTCAGATCGCTAACATGGTGAAGGAGACAGGTATACTAACCGCGAGCACCATTGCAAAACCATACGATATGTCAGAGGACGACATCATCGCTTGCTTGTGGTGGGACCCGGCTTTTGCATTCAAAGCTACAATCAGGCGTCCGATAGTTAGTGGTGGGTCTTTTGAGATACATATGGGAGCACTCAACACATGCCGCTGATGCTTCTTGAAGTACCCGTGAGTTTGGAAAACGGGTTAAATGGAGTGAATGAATAGGAAACGTGGCTATATTTAGTATTTCAAGTATGCCAACGGGATTATCTTAAGCTAGGTATGTACCTAGGTACACCCCACTAATGTGTATTTACTTACAAAACATCAGCGGAAATACATCAATTCCCATACCTATGTCTGCATCCTTAACCTAGTTCCATAGAACATTTTACAGTCAAGAGCCCACGAGATATATATTAGATCATTAAGTAAATGTGCACACCCATCACATAATGGGGTTTCTGTATGTAGTACACCACCACTTATCATGTTCTCCATGCTCGAAGTTTTCTAGTCGAGGATCTCCAGATCCAAATCGCGACATACGGCTCGCTGTTTTCTCCTTATAAACTGTGGTACTCCTTCGGCCGTGTTATGACCCAGTTGATGAGACAAAACGAGACCTCTTTCTCAATGCAGGAGAGTACTTGAAAAGTAGAAACGGTACTGGCAACGCGAGGACAGCAATACCACCTAGGAGGCTGCACCCCGGGCCCACCCCCAAATTATGAAACATCGGTCTGGCTGCCAAAGGAAGCCCACAGGCGAGTAGAGAACGCAGCATTGTATTGGCAGAAACTGCACTCGCAGCGAAGAGGCCGTATGTGTCGACAAGAAAATTGAGACATTGCTGAAACACAGTGGTGAAACCCGCGCCGATAAAACCTGATTTCACATAGTCAGCGCCTACACCATGACGTATTCTCATATGCCTCACGGGGATCATCTCGTACCCCCGGCAACTACAGGGAGAGCCCAAGAATACTGCGGATTTGCTGTCCAACCAAACCAGAAGAGCCCTCCAGCAAGACAGACGCCACCAATTATCATCGGCGGCAATCGTGCTTCTGGAACTGGCTTGCCGCTATTCTTTTCGACCGCGCGCACGTAGTAGGGCTGGTTTCCAAGGTTAACAAGCAATGCACTGCAAACTCCGACGAATACTCCAAGGAAAGGTAGAGTAGACACTACAAGAGTGTAGCCGCGCTGCTCATTGAAGACTATCGGAAAGGCCTCGAGCGTGAAGTAGACTATACCGTATACAAATGAGGCGTACATAGCAATGAACATAATCATCGGTTCTGTGAAAAACATGCTAGTAAGATCAATTAGTTTGCTAACCTAGTGTCTAAGACAAGCAAGAGGGGTTGCACTAACCGCACAGGGCGGATTAGATGTTTCGTGAAAAGATTATCGAGATTGATTTTTGTGCTCTCATGAGGATGCCAGTATCGCTGTTCGCCGGTCTGCTTTCTCAGTCTTTCTGCTTTACGCTTTAGTAAGACAGGGGTATATGTTTCAGGTAATGCGACCAGCGCCAATGCAAAAATACTAAAGACAAATATGGCGTCCAAAAATTCCGTCCCTTAGAAACGAAAATCAAGACTAGTCAGTGAGAATTGATGAAAAGAATGATGATACGACGTACAGCGCCATCTCAGGTGTGAATTGACAGTTAAAGCAGCCCCAATGATTGGTCCAATAGTTGGGCCACCAACGATACAAAGAGAGACGAATGTCATAGCTGTTCCACGTGTACGTGGAGTAAACATGTCTCCGAGAGCTGCGGGCACATTGCTAATCGGCGCAGAGGCAAAAATACCACCAAAAAATCGAGTAACAAGAAGGCTGACAATATTCTTGCTTGTAGCACTTCCAATACTAAAGAGACCATAGGCAAAGACAGCTGGGAGCATTCCCCATCTCCTTCCGTATGCCTCGCTAATAGACGCCCATAACATGGGGCCTAGTGCCCAACCTAGGATCATTGAACAATATTGGTCAGATGCTATATAATTTAATGATGGCAATGATTTTTTGAGGGCAAGCTCACCAAGCACAAACAAAGACAGCGTCAGTGTCACAGCCTCTGCACCGACATTCAGCTGGCTCTCAATTTCTGACTGAGCTGGGGAAACAATCGAAGAGCCAAGAGAGCCACTCAAAGCCAGCATGCTCATTTGAAACGTCAGGAAGACTTTGTAGGACGTTTTAAAGTTCTTGGGGTCGTCGGTATCCTCCTCGTCAAACTTGACGACCCAGTTTTTCATGTCATCAGACTTGCGCTCATCTTTCGGTAGTTGATATTCGCACTTTGACAAGCTTGTGGGCGAGGCTGTGTCCATTATCGGGTGATCTTTCGCCTCCGAATTCTCTATGTCGGTCATTTTCTCAAAATAGCTGTGAGCAAGACTGTGCTTGAAAAATCAACATCCAAAGTGACATCGTCATTCATTTTATACTAGACTCTAGTACTAGTAGTACTACTCCGTACTACGACAATCTAGAGCAGCCCTAAGCACTAAAATGACTTAGTGGCGGCCGCCGGGACCCACCGCGGCCCCATCACGGCCCCACCAGTGTTCTGAAAGTTTTCTCTAAGGACCTTGGCAGTCCTTCCACTTCTTGTCACCGATCCCTTTATACCTGGCGGCCGACACCATTCCAGGTGTGTCCTCCTAACATATCGAACAGATCATGGAATCTGTATGTATTCCAAAAGCCATTTTGCTTTTGCATTGCCAGAACTAGATATCGTACCTATGCACTTTATCCGGTGCCGATGGTCTCTTGATAGCGGATCATCGAGTCTCAGCTACCATGAACAAGGCTCCCAGAGTGTGTGTTACCTGCAAGACACGTAAAAAGGCCTGTGACAAATGTTTACCAAAATGTGGCTATTGTACTAAACGGGATTTGGTATGCAGTTACGACGAGCAACTGACTCTGCAATATGGCTATCCCCTTTTGTCTGGCCAAACATATCCAAACCCTAACTCAGGCCTAGAAGCTTTATTGGGTTCGGGCACGCAGACAAATGTAGATGACAAAGTGTACGATCAACTTCGTCGCATAATATCTCTTACAGGAACCTCGATCTATGAGATGTCTGATGTCTTCTTTCGCGGCATTCATAACGTCTTTCCGGTTGTCTCGGCGCAGTTTCTGAGGGCCAATCTCTTAATATATCAAGACCAAGTTTTCCCTGCAGATTTTACTCTCGTAATTCTGTCAATGTATCTATTGACAATGCGATTACTGGGAGACTCGCAGCTCATTGAGACCGTTTCCGTCGAGACTTTATATATGACCCTTAAGATGCTTTTCGGCCATATACAAGCGATGAAGACTTCTTCTGTATACTTGGTCCAAACTGAGTTTCTTCTTGCCGCCTTTGAATATGCATGTTACCGTCCATACGCAGCGTACATATCTATAGGCACGTGCGGAAGAATGGCGGGAATCTCTAACAGGAGCGAGGATTGGCGGCGAAAAAATTCTACCGCTCAAAATTTGGAACAATTTCTTGGAAGAGACGCTTTCAGGGGTGCTCTTCTTTTGGAACGGTGAGTGTACGAGATTGCCCTTAACTTTGCACATAGATCGTTGAAACGGCACTCACCCCTATTATTACGCAGACTAATAGCATGCGAGGTTGATACTCCCTTTCAACCATTGTTTATGAATCATTCGGTCCCTGGTAAGCTACAGCATCCCAGTGTCCCTGCAATCCCCGGTATGATTCATCCAATGTCTGACTGATTTACTATCGATCATACGTCGATCTAATAGAAGACGCTCTTTCAAACACTGAGGAGCGAGTTATCGGGTTACTTGACAGAGTGCTATCCTTAACAAAATCGTCGGATCAATCCGTGATTAGAGATTTGCAAGAAGTTGGCATTTGTCTTCAAGACTTCCTCTCGGCCGTATTAGCTACAGATAGTTCAGCGTCTCCAGGTTCATCTTATCTTGTCATTGCCATTGCAATAAGGTATGTTCCGGAATATGACACTATGATATGACATAAGGAGTCACTGATTTGCCTATTTTTTGCAATTGAATCAGGTCTCTTTTCTTGCTTCATCAACACATTCTCACCAGCCATGGCGACCACTTAGAAGAATCCCCGATTCTGCGTATATCGCTCAACGCACTAAACACAGCGACTCGGATAATGGTAGATACTTCCCAAGATCATATAGATTACGGTATTCCGCACAATCGGGATACGTTTCCGCTCTGTGGCGGTTATAATCTACGCTGCGCTATGAAGCACGTTAGAAATTATGGTACAAGAGACAGTCCCGACGTTTCTTCGGATCTGGAAAAGTTGGAGAAGCTGTATTATGCCTTTCGTCAGAGATGGGCTTCGGGACTTTATTGAGTCGCATCTGGTTGTTGACGTTTTAATTCGCTTGATATTTTTCGTTGGCATTCGAGGGAATAACTAGAGTATATTATGTTCATGGTGCACCACAAGATCAAGCCTTCGATTCGGCGAAACGAGACGTTGATGGTGATAATCTTGCAAATATCTAATGGTTGTCTCGGAAATGCCACTACTACGCCAAATAGCCCTTGGTGCTCACGGGTGATGTTGAGGCAAGTATCCAAGATGAGCAAGACTCGGAAGAAAATAACTGTTAATTAAGGTCCCCGGTGCCAAAAGACGAGTGTCTTCCCTAAGATTAAGAATATTTTCGTCGTGTCGTTAGTTTCATAGGAAGGATGTCACTAATCTTGCCTCGCGAGTCTCGCACATGTGAATCCACCTCCTATATCCCGAGCACTATCTCACTGCAAGTCAACTATAGCACCCGGGCTACTCTGCTATGTGATGTGGACGCTATATCAATACTATGTTGATATCCCTAGTATAATGCAGCCCCGAAGAGGATCATATCTTATGGATTCGGCTACCTCTTGACCTGAAACCCAAACAAACTGCAATCCGAGTTGGTGTCTTTATCGCAAAGGGATCTTTAAGAACCAGTTGCAGACATTCTGGGTCGCAAGATCGGTATGGGAATTGGATGTATGCTTGTTATCGCTGCAACATTCATGCAAGCCTTCCCTCCACATCATAACATCGGGTGCTTTATAGCTCAGAGGTGCATTATTGGCATAGGAAAAGGCGTCGCTTTGAGTACGTTCCATAACATTCCAAGGTTATCAATGAATATTTCCCACCCCGCTTATTGACACATGCCTGATGCACGTCCAAAAGCATCGCGATCTATATATTGGTGAACTGGCGCCACCTCACATCCGCGGCAGAATTATGACCTTGTGGCAGACCTTTTACTCGGTTGGCTCATTCATCTGTTACTGGGCCAATTTATGGAAGCGTGGAACATGCTGCCCGTCTCGGTAATTGGCACTGACACATGGCGATTATCTTCCAGCTGTTGGTACCCTGCATTATTCTTGAACCCCTTCCTACTCTCTCTGGGACACTACGATGGTACATTAAAAAGCACAATAATATCGATAAGGCCCGCTCGGCTTTGCATAGCGTGCGCGAAACTGAAGATGAGGTGGAGGAGGAGCTGAATCACATTCGTGGAGCCATCGAGTATGAAAATGAATCAATATATAGCTCTTACAACGCACCCTGGAAAGATATCTCCGTTTGCAAACGAGTCCTCTTAGCCCTGGTTGTTAACGCCGGCCAGCA
Source organism: Trichocomaceae sp. PYS4502 (assembly GCA_023625875.1). Taxonomy (NCBI): domain Eukaryota; kingdom Fungi; phylum Ascomycota; class Eurotiomycetes; order Eurotiales; family Trichocomaceae; species Trichocomaceae sp. PYS4502. The sequence goes on along the minus strand of JAMAFX010000363.1, from coordinate 4,635 downwards.
GCTGACCGGCATGGTCGTTGAACTCGAATTCAACTACAATCTACAGGAGGTCTTCACTACCGCCAACCAAATCTCACTAATTAACGTCTTGAATGCCACATTCGGCATCTTCTTCACACTTAATGCAATCTGGATTGTTGATCAGTTCTGTCGCACTTTTTTACCTTGAAGTTGGCAGCATCTGAATGTGCATTTGCATGATTATTATTGCAGCAATCGCGACTGAAGCCCCAACTTTGCCTAATGGATCGAAAACAGAATCTGTCGGCATTGCGCTAGGTTTTTTGCTCTTCTTATTTATTCTACTCTGTATGTCCGTTTTCCGGTCCCTACGTATCTTGTATTTATTTTTACCTAAAGCACAAGACTAACAACAGCAGTGGAGATAAACCTTCATGGGGCTCAACAGTCTGAATCTGGACATCAGAAGTATTTTCAATGAACGTTCGAGCACAAGCGGTGGGAATGGCATCACAGGCGCCGACCGTCGCAAATACTATATTCAATCACTTCTTCCCAATATCTTTGAACAACGACGGCTTCTACACGTTTTATTTCTTCGCTGGAATTATCCTTCTTCTTGCAGTGTTTGTGCTCTTTTTCGTTCCGGAGACTAAGAACGTCCCGTTGGAAAAGATCGATGTTCTTTTCGGCGGTTTGAACCATCAAGCGCAGGGGGAGAACATGTTGGCAGAGTAAGTTGAATATAAGTCTGAGTAACGATGAGAAAGTGGCCACAATCGCCAAGAGACGAGTGGCTTCTGCACATATAATACGTGGATCAAAAGATTTGGTACGTATTGTGGTTGTATTAAAGAGGATTTGAAAGTCAATCATGCCTTGAGCCGTTCTGTCTTGCTCATTATGCGCATTACAGCCGCCAAAGTACGAAGTTACGCAGCATGAGTGAAACTGCTTTGCGGTAGCCGGTCCTATCTATAACCTATGCTCACTGTTTGTTCCACCGTATGACCTTCGATGATACCATGATTTGTCAACAAAAAGAGGCCAATACTGTGGCATTGTCGGATTCTAGCATCGACATCTAGAGGCTGCTGATTGCCGGTGACAAAGCCAGAAATGTGTCCAATTGTCACTAAGCTGAGAGATGTAGCCAATCAGAGAGAATTAGTAACTATCGCCACTTACCACTTACACAAGTGACAACATACTCCTTGCTTTTCTTTGTTTGAGGCATCTTTTGACCTGTAACTGTAATAGTGAGGTAAAAATGTTGGGAAATTCCCAACGATTCGAAGCTTACAATTGTGACAGGAGTCCCTGGAAGTTGTAGGCATGTACTACCAGAGTAACGCGAGCCCACCTGGTTGCCCAGTTATAGAGCAGTGGGTACCTTACCTAGGTAGCCTTCCATTGCTTACTTATATTTTGATTCCCTGGAAGTGTAAATTTGTCTCTTTATATTGCTCTTGCTCACTATCAGACCAACTCAAGAATTCTACTATGATCGTATTTTGCTAAATTCATCAGTACACATATTTCTCCGTTGACAACACTATGACAGAGAAGATACCGACAACCTCAAAGCAATGGATTGTTACGGGGACTGATGGATATGATTCTCTGAAGTTTACTGAACAACCAGTGCCCGAATTAGCGGACAACCAAGTCTTGGTCAAGAGTAAGTCTCGCAATCACAAGCTATACTGTTGTCGAACATCCATTGATTATAACGGTAGTTCGTGGTGTCTCTTTGAATGTAAGCCTACTTGCCACATAAAAATTGTCCGTCATGAGTATTAAATAGCTACGGATGTCAGTTCCGGGACATCCTGGTCGCTCAGGGAACCTATCCATGGGAGGTCAAACCCAATGTCATACCAGGGTCCGACGGAGCAGGGGTTATACTCAAAGTTGGAAAAAATGTGACACGCTTTCAACCTGGTGATCACGTTGTCACATTGCTCAATCAACAGCATCTTGGGGGATCGCTTGGTCCTAAGACAATGAAATACGGATTGGGCGCCTCCGTCGATGGAACTTTACGTACTGTTGGCACTTTTGACGAGCAAGGCTTGGTGGCTATGCCTCAGGGGTTGAGTTTCACAGAAGCTGCAACACTCACATGCGCTGGGCTCACAGCTTGGAATGCCCTTTATGGCTTGCAGGGTAGGCCGTTGATGGCCGGTCAATGGGTTCTGACCCAGGGTACTGGAGGAGTAAGCCTGTTTGCTATCCAGATTGCAAAAGCCGTTGGAGCAAAGGTCATTGCAACGACTAGCTCGGAAGAGAAATCAAAGATTCTTCGAGACAGGCTCGGCGTCGATCACATTATCAATTACCATGAAACTCCAAACTGGGGTCAAAAGGTCAAGAGTCTCACTGGTGGCGTTGGAGTGGATTTAGTCGTTGAAGTTGCTGGACCTTCATCGATGAAACAAAGCGTGGAGAGCGTAAAAATGGATGACATTATCAGTGTTCTCGGCTTTGTCGGAGGCATGGAGAGTAAGGATCCACCGCCCAGTATTCTGGAGTGCTGGATGTCTCTTTTTACAGCGCGTGGCATATGGGTCGGCAGTCGACTTCAGCTTGAGGATATGTGTCGTGCTATTGAGGGTAATCCGCAAAAGCTGCGTCCTATTGTTGACAAAGTGTTTAGACTGGAAGAACTGAAGGACGCCCTAGGGTATTTGGCATCTGGCAATCACCAGGGGAAGGTATGCATTGAGATTCCATAGGTTTAGGCACAAAATAATTAGATTTCAATAAATTCCACGGTTGTTTTGCTAGTAACACGTCTGTCCAACTGCCCCAGTTATCATTATTGCTATTAAAGTTTCTAGTACTTAGGTAGTTCAAAATCAGTACACATATGTAGCCCAAAATTTTAATCTTTATCCCAAGTGGCCGATCATTCGGCGATAATTAATCAGCCACAATCAAAACTAGTTAGAAATTTTTGTCTCAGATTCTCAGACCAATCCAAAAAAGGCACGGTCATTTCGATCGTGACCAATCACGTGGGCGGTGAACCGCGTACGTGATGCTTTTTTGTTTTTGGTATGAGCGCGTTTTAGTATGGCGCCTTACCTACTAGATTACAAGCGTTTTTCCGTGTATACTAGTTAAATCGACAAAATAGGCTTCATTCTTACGCGCTTATAACTCACCCAATTATGAATATTCTTAATTGAAAATTAGTCTGCAGATAGAGCACTGAAGCATCTACATTTTCAGCTACATTTTGCTACATTTTATTGGCTAGGTATTGAATCCGCATTAATACAAGATACGCGCGTTTTCCCCCCATACAAACTTCAACCGAATTTCCCTTTACAATCCGCAAAGTAACATGCTAATAAATTGATCTATAGTTAAGAATACCTTGTGTCTACAATCCTGAGGGGTCATATCAAGCAATTACGACGGTAGTCGTTGAAAATACGCGTTCAAAATGCCACGGCGCGGCATTCGACATCCTCCAAGATCTAAAGCATATTATAATGCTTCAGCGAATCAATTACCACCTAATTCGGCTTCAATCACCTTAACAGTATCTAATTTAAGTACGCCGGAGGGAGATATATCCAATAACTCTGCAACTACGCCGGTGGAATCTACATCGAACCCTAATACTCAACCTAAACCGGCCGTATCAGCACGGAATCTTGAAAAGGCACATCAATTAATAGACCGAGCGCAACAAAAAGGGATAATTGTTCAGAGAAAAGCAATTCAAGATGCAATTGAATTGCTTTATCCATATCCTCCTCGTCCCGGGCAGCTTAAGGCTTTATATCATCTTCTATTCCTTCGCCGGGATCTTGTTCTTATTGCAAAGACTTCTGAAAAGTGTGTATTCTGATTATTTAGTGTTCGGTGGTGAACAAGAGCATTATAATCAAAGTTATCCCAACAAAAAACAAGCTGATGTTTGTTCTGCTGTGCTATAATGCAAAGTTTCTTCTAATATTTTGTTAATAAAGGATATTGGTGTTATTATTATAGATTATAAACTTGCCTCTGCTTCCTCGGCTATAATATTATGATAGTATCTAACTCTATCATAGCTTAGACTGAAACCGACACTTGCCAATAAAGAAATCAACCCCCGCTTTGCTCCTAATGTATGAAAATGAAGCCCCATGGCCGCCTGGAAAGTGTTCGATCTATAAGGAGCCAGAGCATGTGTTAATAAAGCACCTATAAGACCGAACGAGCCCCTCTGTGAAGCACTCAAAGAACCCGGTGATGTCCGTTTAGTAATCTTTTGTAGGAAAAGCCATAGATTCGGTGCTTTAGCCTCGACTTCAGCTATTGTTGGTTTAGCTGTATTCCGTATCACAATAGCATAGAATAGGGAGCAAGGGCGGTCCAACTGCCCTACGTGGTGAGCCTGCTTATAAGCACAAATATTCCATTATAAAAAGACTGCCCCCCAAAACCGTAGGGGCTTGGGGTGGCTAGCTAGCTATATACGAGGTTGCCATGTACGCGCTAGGGATATAGTAATCCCGCTTCCGTACGTACGCGTTGCTTCTGCGCCGGGGGCGCAGAAGCGCCGAATCATGAGGTTGATATTCCGACAGCTATAAACTGATCGATAGCGAGTTCATTCGGGTTGTTGGATACTTCGTATGTGTCGAGAAGAGGTATATCCATTAGAGCGTACAG
>JAMAFX010000362.1:0-18833 GCA_023625875.1 Trichocomaceae sp. PYS4502 | reverse complement strand
TAGTTGAATTAATGGGTGCTGGTTGAGAAAATCAATTTTGAATCTTTCTAATGGTGGTAGGTGGCCCGGTCATGTGGGAATTACGTTACCGGTAGGTACTAAGGTCTGTATGGAGTATTGTCCAGAGTATAGCTGGTCACGTGGCAGATTTTCTGCCGGCGCTAGTCCTAATTGGAAGCGACGTGAATCTACAAAAACAAAAAAGCATCACGTAAGCGGTTCACCGCCCACGTGATTAGTTACGAAGTGACCATGCCCTTTTTGGATTGGTCTGAGAATTTGAGACAAATGGAGTACTCGTCTCGTCGAGCGCCCCACCCTGCGCAGGGTGGGGCGCACGACGAGACGAGTACGTAGTTAGTTAGTACCTAGTTATTATTAATCTACATAGTCCGGACATAACGTGTCTAGCTAGTTTTAAAGCCGATAACGCCTTAACCCCGTCCACTCATGGCCGGCCGGCACGAGATACGTGCCGACGCCGATCTAGAGGCTGCCGGGACCCGATCAGAAACGGCCTGCGATTGGCCACCGAAGCGACTTAGCGCCGGAAGCACAAGCCACGCGGCGCCATACCGTGATGGGCCTAATTTATGTGAATAACTCTGTGGAAACTCCGTATTTCCATATGATTTCTTACAAATCAGACGAGATTAGTCAGAACTTTCTCTGGACTACTCCATAACTAGTTCCTCATGTAATAAATTGTGCACGATGGCGGTGTATAGCCCGGCAGGATGTCCGATGACAATGCATCACTATCTGCACAAAAACTTCTGAGCCTCGACTGATGGCGTCATCGTGACCCGTTTCGAAGCGAATTTTCTTGAGCTTTCGATTTAGGCGATTAGTGAACCGTCCAATCGCCACGTGAATCCAACACGCTGTGGGGCCGCACCAACATTAATTCATAAATTTTACCGAAACAGGAAAGCCGCTTACAAATTTCGCGAGAAGAGGTGGGTTTTAGTACTTTTTACTAGTAACTCTTTTTGGCGTTTTTCACCCTCGTTTTGCACACTCTGTTATCTCCAGCTGCAAGCTAAAGGATCTAAGGCTCCTCCAAGGGCCGAGGCGCGAGACTTTTCCTCTTAAGACCGTTAGTCCGATCCCTCACAAATGATCTTCGCGGCGTGAAGCCAACGTACTGGCGAATATATAACTAGTACTATGTGCCTTAAGCCTCAAAAAGAGGATAAACCTTGAATATTCTGTACGCTGTACGGTCTACTATAGAAAGACAGCGTTTTATCGTCTACGCAAGCTTTTCTATTTCTATATCTTGTATTGCGTATCATCCCTATATCATCGAGAAAATCTCCTCATCTCAAGACCTACGTCTGCAAATCAAACACAAAGCTGTACCTAGGCTGATAGCCACCCCGTGGGTGCAGCACTGACAACATGTCTTTCGACTCACAGTCTACGACACCGGCTAGAACTAGCTTGGATCGTGATACACGCCGGGCTGGTTACGATGAACAAGCCAGCCGTCTAGAGACCATACCAAGTGGTCTGCAAGATCCCGAAAAATTCATTGAAGATCCTGAAAATCGCCCCGAATCTCGATCGAGTTCACGAACCAAGGCAGAGGCAGAAGTGGCGCTAGATGATGACCCAGAGGACAACAAAGGTCCCAGCAACCCAGAGCCTGCGCCTGCTGCGAAAGATCCCCATCTTGTAGAATTTGATGGTCCCGACGATCCGGGCAATCCCCAGAACTTGCCCGTTGCAAGGAAGTGGGCGATCACCATGTTGCTCTCTACAATGACAGTGTGGATTACATTCTCGACCAGTGTGTTCAGCCAGGCCACCGAAGTCACAGCCGTCCTGTACGGCGTGTCGCCCGAGGTTATGATTCTGGCAACCAGTCTTCCACTCTTTGTGCGTTTTTTTCTCCCATCTGTTCTTTTGAATGATCTGGTAAACTAATCATTTGTTAAATTAGGGTTTCGCGCTGGGTCCGCTGATCTGGGGCCCCTTCTCAGAGTTATATGGCAGGAAGAAGCCATTGTTCTTCGGCTATGCCGTTTTCGTCGTCTTCCAGATCCCCGTCGCCGTGGCCCAGAACGTGGAGACCATCATGCTCTCTCGATTTTTCATTGGATTTTTTGGCTGTGCCCCCTTGGCCATTGTCGGAGGAGCATTGGCTGATATCTGGAACCCGCTTGATCGTGGCATTGCCATGGCGTTTTTTGCCGGTGCTACCTTTGGCGGTCCTACTTTAGGCCCTATCTTGTAAGTAGAGTGCGCCTCCAAACAATGGACTTGTATAGTCGTGTGTGCGTGTGTGTCCGTGGGCGTGCTAACGTATCATGCATAGGGGTGGCTTCATCGTTGATTCTCACCTGGGCTGGCGGTGGACGGCCTGGATAACGTTGATCGCAGCCGCGTTCTTCATGTGCGTGACTTTCTTCGTTGTTCCCGAGACCTTCGGCCCGGTCATTCTCCAGAAGCGCGCAGCCCGCCTGCGGGTAGAGACCAAAAATTGGGCATACCACAGTGCCCTGGACGAGAATCCTCCACAGCCAAAGGACTTTATTACCCGATACGCGATGCGTCCCTTTGAAATGCTCATCTTGGAGCCTATTCTGGTCTTGGTCACCATCTACCTCGCGCTCATCTACGGAATCATGTACCTGCTCTTCGAAGCCTTCCCCTACTCCTTCCAAGAAATCCGCGGCTGGAAAAGTCCCGGAGTGGCTGCTTTGCCGTTCATTGGCATCCTGATCGGGGTCGTCTTGGGATGTGGTTATATCACCTACATGAGCAAGACCAGGTTTGCACGGAAATTGAAAAAGCACGGCCGCGTGGCTCCTGAGGAACGGCTCGTCCCCATGTTCGCTGGAAGCATCATATTGCCGATCGGCTTGTTCTGGTTCGGCTGGACTTCGAACAAGGACATCAGTTGGGTGCCGCAAGCAATCGCGGCCGTACCCATTGGCTTCGGCATTCTTATCATTTTCATGCAGGGTCTGAACTACATTATCGATGTGTACCTCATGTTCGCCAATTCTGCCATTGCCGCCAACACCCTTGTCCGTAGCTTTGTGGGCGGCGGCTTCCCGCTCTTCGCCAATCAGATGTACGAGAGACTCGGCGTCCCCTGGGCGTCTAGTCTTCTGGCGTTTCTGACTCTGGCGATGGTGCCAATTCCAATTTTGTTCTTTAAGTATGGTGCCAAAATCCGCAGCCTCAGTCGTTTCAACCCAAGGCTGTAGAGAGGCGCCTCGGTTCATTTCTTTCCCATCCTTCGCTATACCCTCCGCTCCACAACTTTTTATTTTTTTTCTTATTTTTTCTATTTTTGCTCCTTTCGCATTAGACTTTCTCTATACTTAGTTTCCTAATAATGTCTTGGCCAGTCGCATAGCCTAGCATTGATGTATATAATTGACGTCCCATTTCCCGGAGTTATCTGATGCGCCATTGCGCATCTAGGCGAGGTTAGATAGAGCATAGGTTGGTTTCGTTGATTGCATTAGTTCCAAGGTTGCAATTACTGAGAAATCCAGATTGTCATCTACTCATCTACTCTTTTTCCTTTCCATTTTGACCTCTCGTAGCAGTAGAAAGTTGCAACACGATCGGATGAAGAGTGTCGTCGAGTCAAGTTTCATCCATTACGTCAGCTGCAGATGCTTACAATCCCGCTCTGATTGGCCGACTCCCGGAAGCGGCTTATCGTGGCAGTGCCACCGTTGCTCCTTCCCACTGCGCGGCTTCCCTTCCGCGGACTCCCCGATCCGGCACCCAACTCTTACCCTTATATGCAAACTCTCGAACTCTCAAACTCTCTGCGAGTCTCGAGCAACTCTTCGAGATACTGATACACCACCCCCAAACTTGGTTACGTCCCGGTGCTTACAGACCCCAACGCCGGCTCTCGACACTCAATCGCTCGTTGCTCCGCCGGCCCCTGTCTCGACGGACGAATTGCCAAAAAAATGCGCCGTTCCCTATAGCCTGCCACAACCCCCCCTCCGGTTCACACAGTCGGCGCTTGTAAGGCCCTCAATCCATTCTTCCCCAAATCTATCGTCCTGCTTTCAACAACCGTCGTCTTCCTACCAGTTAGAGAATGATAAGCTTGACCCGCGGGAAAGGAACCGTACCCTCCGCGAGATGCGATCTGAATAGGGGTGGTCGTTCGGCTTGAATGGATACAACACGGTGTGTCGCGTGCACAAGCCTGTAGGAGGCTCGCTTACTCCGCAGTCAACTGAGCAGCACCAGACTTTGTGCCATCCATCATGTCGTTTCTTAACCCCACCACTGTTTTGGTGGCTTTGTTACTACTGTACATATCTACGTTTATTCTCTTCGCCCTTGTTCGGGTGGCTACCGGCGTCTCCATTCAACGAATCGGTTACTTTTCCCTGCGACGCATATCGTACACCCTGCGAGATGGTGTGCAAATAGACATTCGGGGCTTGGGGTTGTCTCTGCATCGGCCCTCTTTCTCGCACCCAACATGGATTAGGCTTCGCTTGACAGATCTTAAAGTCACCGTGGACCCCAAAAAACTGAAAAACGGCAATAAAGGCACCCGCGAAAGCTCCTCTGCGTCCTCGTCGACCACGGCGTCTAATAATGGATCTCCGGAATTGCATCAAGGTGCAACGTTCGGCTCAGCGAAAAGCTCGAAACGCAGCCAGACATGGAGGCGTCTAACACGTTTGAAGGAAGGCCTAAAACGACTACACACATATATACATTGGCTGGCAATAATCGACCTTCATGCCACAAATACCTCTGTGTATTTTGTAGACGCTGGATATATCCAGGTTGGATCGTTGACTTTGGCGGTTGATACTCGGCGGAATAAGGTGGAACAAGGCCGCTTGTTCCGTCATAAGAAACAACAGCCACAAGCACCACGGCCCGCCGAGTGGCTTATCAATGTTCGAAATGTTTTACTTGCAGTAGATGGCCGGGAGCCCATGGAAGTGCTGGATAATCTACAGTTGAATATTCACGGCCACCTATATCGTGACTTAGAGGGACTCAGGGACACCTCCGTCGCGGTTAAGATAGGCCGACTCCACTTCCCCTACGACACTTTGAAGACCCTCAATGAACGAGTTCAAGAAAACCGAAAGGCATATTCCAAACTGGATATGGCGACCGAGACTGATGATGAGATATCGTTTGCCGATTTCGTGGAAGAACTGGATAAGCCTGGATCGAGAGAGGAGGCTATTGTGCAGACCGTCGCCGACTCTAGGGAATTTGTTACTTCAATTCTGCGAGGCATAGAAGAAATACAGCTCGCTTTGAGCTTTTTCCGAATTTCAAGGTCCTTTAAGTCGCTTTCAGCAGAGCACAAAGACATACAGCTGAACCTTGTTACTCACGAAATCGGTATTGACCTTCATCGTATGGATCCTAATTCACCTGCTCACCGAATGTATTTCCAAAAGCGTGATACCGCCCATCAAGCGTTGTTGGCCGCAATATCCATATCCGTGAGCATGGAAGACGGCTCGGGAGCAACAGACAGACTTCTATATATACCAATGGCTACGACAACTATCAAGACGACTCTACCTTCCAAGACTCTATCCGTCTCGGACGAACGCGACGCCGCAGAACGCAACAGCAATGTCCTTTTTGCAAATTGCGTGATTACATCGCCGTCCTTGGATATGGAGCCTCGCCATGTCTCACAAGTTCTCCGGCTAGCAGAAACAAAGACACCCTCTTTGAGGGGCAAGAAGCGAGATAACAATCGCATCATATCCCGCTTGTTGCCTAAGGCTAGAATCAACTTTTCTGTGCATGAACCGGTGGTACGCTTCGTGCTACCTATCCCCAAGGAAGCCCCAGTCGATGGTGGCGACTATAACCTTCTCATATCGTCTATTTCGTCTATCTCACTCGATATCGAGTCCTTTCATTCATCTGACGGCGGCTTTCACTATTCCCTGTCATCCACTTATCGTGTTGCTTCCCACCAGCTTTACTATCAAACGCCTGCTGGTATCAAACACAATCTGTTGCACACACAAGATATGGAAATTCGCGTTCATCTCAATACAACGCCGGATATTTGTGTCTTTGTGTCGGGCAGCCTCAACTCCTTCTCTGCCCATATGATCAATCCAAATGTCAACCGGGGAATTAAGCAAGTTGTTGAACAGATCCGAGCCCAATTAAAACCAAGGAATCGTATGCCAACCACGAATTCTGACCAAAAATCGAGTTTTCTGCGCCGCTTACCTCCTTGGTTGACGCGAGTTCAATTTGAGGCGAATGAGTTGACTTTTGAGGTTGCCGGTCTCCCTCCCGGATCATCCAAGACGAACCGTGGAGTCGCACTCCAATTGGACTCCTGGACGGCTGACTATCGAGCACAGAAACTCGAGCCTACAAAGAGTTCCACCCGGAGACGGACATCTAGCTATTCTCATTCATCTCTTGGTGATGACTCTCCTTTTCGTTTTACTCCGACCTCACCTCCCCGACGATCTGGCACTGGGCATGCGGACGGACGGAGGCTAGCTGTACATATTCGTGGACTGGAAGGTTTCGTCATTGAAGCTGAGGATTACATGGAATCCGAGTCTTTCCTTTCATTACCGAGATGTGAAGTCGCGTTCAGTACTCATAGTGATCTTCAGGGTCCTATATTTCACATAAACTCCACTATCAAGGCGCTCTATTTGGAGTTCTCACTATATCGAACCTACTCATTGGGAGTCGCCCTGAAAGTTTTATCTGAAACGTTCATGAATTCTCCAGCTACGAACCCTTCGCACTCTGCATTTCAATCTCAAGACTCATCGTCTACATTATCAGTTCCTCCACTGCCTCCTTCACAGCGCGCCGAGCTTACCACGGTCGACGTTCGTGTGGGACTTTTGCGTGCTAAGGCTATCATGCCAGATGACCCACGTTTGATGTTGCAGGTATATGGTTTGGCGGCAGGCAGTCATCGCTGGTCAGCTCCATTTTTCAGATGGCAGTTAGCTCGGTTGCATGTTGCGGCACCTAAATTGGAGAATGTATGGGCAAGATTAGTTTCGATGAACACTGTCAGAGTTGACCTACGCGAGAGCAAACGCCGGCACGGCCATGAACTACGAGAAGAACGGTCTATTGATATCTCAGCCGAATGGATTCGCCTAGGCGTTCCAAGCCATATGGTTATGCACAAAGTCTTTAATAACTTCAACGTTACATTCAAGTCGCTGAAAACGTTATATCAGAGGTTCAAAACGAACTCCGATATAGATGTTCTGGAGAAGGAACCAGAGGGACCAAAGAAAGTACCTCGAATATCACTGCGCAGTAGGACACTAGCCTTCCAACTAGAAGATGATGCTTTTGAGTGGAAGCTCGGTTGCATTTACCGTGCAGGACTCGTGGAACAACGCCATCGTATTGCTCGTGAGGAGGCTTTCAGGTTGAAGACCCAAAAAATAAGGGACGCGCAAAACAGACGAGCCCCCTCCCGTTTCCGTACTCATTCCGCGCATCCAGACCCTCATCGGGGAAGAAGAAGAAGTGATGATCGAAGACGGAGTGCAAGCATTGGCCCCGGGGAACCGAGGAGATCGTTTGATGATTCGCCTGAAAGTTACGGACGAGCCCGTTACAATCCCGATGGTACTGCAAAGATCTCATCAAGCTGCAAAGTATCAGAAGATGAAGCTTGGACTCGCTTGCAAGAGTATAATTCTCGCAATTGGAAATCTAAAATAGACGCTGCAATACGATTTCAAGCGGAATGCATCGACCATCTACGGAACATCTTTAGTGGGGGAGATCAGCCTCCAGATGATGCCGAGGACGATGAACCTATTCTCGCTTTTCCCAACCGGCCGTCATTAATGTCTACGATGATCAGCGACGTGCACCTTATCATTGACAAACCGTCTTTCCCGGTCGATGAATATGCTCAATTTCTACATAGAATTGGCAAGGGAATGCCCCTTGATATGAAATATTCCCTCCTGATACCCATGAGCATTCATCTGGACATGGGGGAAGCCCGGGTTACCCTTCGTGATTACCCTTTAGATCTTCTTCACATTCCTGCTCTTCGCCTCGGCCAGTCTTCTCGAGTGCCAAGCTGGTCTTTGCAAACAAACTTTGTCATTGCAGAAGAGTTCCGCACTCGCGAATCGACAAGGGATGTGCCTGTCTGCATTGTGCCGCCGACTAAACTTTCTGATGGTAAAGAAACTCAGGGCTTCTATATCACTGTGCGGCGAACTATTGCACCCGTGAAAACCTATTCGGAGCCCACTGTTGACATCAACACAAGTCTTCCAACAAGCATTACTTGGTGCATGTCGTACCAACCTGTTATACAAGATATGATGAAAATAATTGAAGGGTTTACAAAACCCGAACTAGATCCATCGGAGCGGGTTGGCTTCTGGGATAAAATTAGATTGAGCTTTCACTCTCGCATCAAAGTACGATGGAAAGGCGATGGTGATGTTCACCTGCGTTTGAAAGGGTCACGCGACCCGTACATTATAACGGGATTTGGGGCCGGTTTCGTGATGTGTTGGCGTAAAGACGTCCAATGGGACATCCACCCTACTGATAATCCCAAAGAATTTATGACCGTCACTAGCGGGGAATATGTGCTTGCAGTGCCAGATTATAGCCACGAGGCACGCTACTCGTATGCATATGCCATAGATGGCCACGGCTCCCAGCATCCTAACGGCCAGGCAAAAAATGCTGCACATTTCAAGAAAGTCATGATGAAACTGTCAGGCAGTGTGAAGTGGATCGCAGGATTAGTGTTTGAGCGCAACGTGGACTCTGGGCGGTCCTTTGACTTCAAGTCACATTTTGATGTGGTGCTCAGGAACCCTCGCTATATTAATGAGTCGCAAAAAAAGGTAAACTATTGCACCTGGTAGTATCTAATTTTTATTTTTCGCAAGTCTAATATTAATGTCATTTGGACAGGACTATGACGCCTATCGCGGATTCCGAAGCAATCATATACACCTCTCCGTTGCAGTTATCTCTCCAAACGAGACAGAGCAGACGACGTCAAATTATAATACTGTCCATCTTACTCCCCGTCTCTTCACTCATTTCTTCCATTGGTGGTCTCTGTTCTCCGGTGTGATGTCTCTCCCTGTGCGACAGGGACGTCTTTGGCCAGGTATTACAAAGTCAAACAAGAAATTTGGCCGCCATTTGGCCACTGTCAAGTATAAATTACTACTCTCTCCTCTGTATGCCTCACACATTTACAAGCATAAAGACCCGGAAGATTATGGCGAAGATGTGGTCACGGCCACTGGCCTCAAGGTTCGCCTTGCCAATTTCAAATTTGATCTTCATCAAAGACGCGAGCGAGTTAAGACCCCGATAAAAGGCCGTCTCAAGCAAATGAAGTCAAGTGCAATGCGTATTAACCGCGCAGAATTGGATTTTGAAGCTGCCGATTTCAGGGCAGTTTCCGCTAGTATTGAAGGCACCACCTTGGATGAGGTTCTGGAAGATCACACAGACATTACGGAATCATTTCAGCAACCAATTGGCTCAATGGATATGTCCCGGTTCAGTATTCCCGACCATGACTATACGTGGATCGATATGGACGATTTCGTTGAACTGGACTGGATACTCCCTCAAGAGACCAATCCCAAGACCAAGATCTTGCCGCTTGCATATACCCCACGGTTTACGTATTTCCGACAGACTGACCACGGGCTGCCGTCAACTTCTGACGAGGCGGATAGTCAATTTGGAGATGAGCCAACACATGATTGTGTCATGTCTCAAGGAAATGATCCATGGCAGGTGCAGATGGATCTTATAAAAGAGCGTCTAAATACCCTTGAAATTCAAACGGCAAGCCATGAGAATCAGCTCAGGGAGCATGAGATTCAACTACTAAACGCTGACGGGGAGAATCACGACTTAAAAGTCAAGCATGATTTATTGGTTCTTCAGGCAGAATCCTTGGCGAGACGGCACAAATTCTTAGATTCAGGGCTTCGCCGTCTTGAAAAGCTCGTATCTGGTGAAGAATCTCCGCATGACGACTGCCATGGCAGCGAAGAATCGTCAAGCTCTAGAGAAGACGCAGAATCGCAAAGTGATAGTGATGACAAGAAGATGGAAGGGAACTATGAACCCCCAGATATTGACTCGGCCAATGACTTCAATAATCGGTTTACAATTCACAACCCACAAGTCAAATGGAACAATGCGCTGCGAGATATTATGGTGAGGTACGGTCATCAAGTCAGCCAGCGTCGGGGATTTGTATACTATATGTCGCAGCAGGCTGTGAAATTCATCTCCGATATCGTCGAGGAACAGAACAAACACAAACAGCGACGGAAAGGGCTGTTTAATAATTCACCCACTCGTGGCGATGATAAAGAGCAGGATGATGACGACAGCGTTCAGGATCGCATTGAACAATTATTGCATGATGCTAAGAGGTATGTGAGTGCGGAAGATCAGTCTTCTACATCAGCTACTACTGATCGAGTCCGGCCGCACTCGGGCGACTTTGCCGACAACATCTCACCGGAATTCACTGCGCAGCGCAGTTACCACCTCCGTCTCATTGCTCCTCAAATCCAACTACAGAGTGATAAGAACCCGCGCTCTGTCACTCTCGTGACCGCGAAAGGCATGACTCTGAAAGTATTGTCCATCATGGATAAACGCCGAGTTAGTGACGATGTCAGCGGATTGATTCAGCGCAGATTCTCTCTAGATATGGATGGCGCCCAGTTCTTCGTGGCGACACAGAAGAATCTTAAAGCTCACTTGCAATTTTATGCTGGCAACAAATATGGAAATGCTCCTGGATCAGCTTGGCCGCCATGGCTGACTTTGGAAGCTATGTTTGACTTTGAACTTCTACCATTTGGGTTTTCGAGGATAATCCAGAGGACATCGGCAAGCCTTCGATACGATAAATTCAACAATCTACGCCTCAAGTATAATGACCAAGTAGCGGAAAGCGATAGTGATTCGCAGCACTACCACGACGCTGATGAGGGCCGCGTGGATCAGGTCTGGGTAGAATTTCCAGATGTCAGAGCTATCTGTGACTCCACGGAGTACTACACGATGTACATTATCGTGTTGGATTTGCTCCTTTACAATGAACCCCTGGAAAAAGTCAGAAGTGAGAAGTTGGAGAAGATTATGTATGCTTCTGATTTCAGTGACCTCAGAGGCGCGCCTGAGACAGTTTTCAAGCTGCAAGAACGTATTCGACAATTTGAAGAGATCAAGGAGTATTTCCAAGTGCAGGCCCATCACCTTGGTGCCCAAGGTTGGCAAGACAGGATAACTCTTGAACGAGATCTGGCCAGCTGCGAAGAAGAGTTGTTCTTCATAATGAAAGCTATCACAACTTCGCAACGGCGAACTGATGAACGAACTCTATCCAAGTCCAGAGCTTCAATGCGGTACTGTCTGTCAGCTTCCGATATTGTTTGGCACCTTATGAGAGACAGGAATGAGCCACTGGTGGAATTCCAGCTACGCAATGCTTCATATGAGCGTACCGACAACACAGACGGTTCGAACTATAACGTCATGGAAATCCAACGGTTGTATGCTCTGAATTTGTTGGAAAATGCCGTCTATCCTCAAATGATTGTTCCATATACGGATCCTAAGAGCCGGACCCAGATGGGCAGCAGTGACATGATGTTTCGCGTTCAGTGGTACATGTTGGAAGCCGTTGCAGGTATTCCAGTGCTGGACCAATTTGAAGTTAATATGTTCCCTCTAAAGGTACAATTGGAGAGAGAATTAGGGAAGAAACTTTTCGAATATATCTTCCCTGGCGTTGGTTCTAATGCTTTTGAAAATGGCGCTTTCTCTCCGTTCATGGTCAAACACATCAAGCCAATGGATGACGACGAAGAGGAAGATGATGCAAATGACATCGGGACTCCCGATTTTGTCAACACGCCACGAAGCAATGGTAGTGCTTCAACTGGAGAAGAACCGCAAACTCTCACAGGCGCTGGGTCTATTGAGTTGAGACTGCAGCCAACGATGACATTGCCTGACAATACCAACACAAACAACCGGAAATCGGCACAATCGTCGCGACCAAACAGACTTAAAGTTCCACAACTGCCACGAATGAACAGAGACGGCAATCGCACATCGCATGCAGATAAACAAGGCTTCGGTCTTCGTTCGTCTGCTACTAGCATCCTCAGCAAAAAGAAGTCTGTGGAGAGTATGCGACAGTTGACTAGAACATCCACTGAAAAATCAATTGCGGCGGGGTCTACGGCGTCCGGTAGCACAGGCGAAAGTAAAAAGTTTTCACTTGGTAAGAGCTCAAAGAAAGAGCACACGGATGACCTCACCCAAATGATGTCGAGAGCGTCTAACTACATGATTCTTGCCCACGTCAAAATCAATGACGTCGTCCTTTGCTTGAGTTACAAAGGCAGGGGAGATCGGAACATTGAAGATGTACATAACTTCGTGTTCCGTCTTCCAGTGCTCGAGTACCGCAACAAGACATGGTCGAATCTTGAGCTTGCTCTACGCCTGAAGACGGATGTCATCAAAGCCTTGATATCTCACGCTCCAGCTATCCTAGGCAACAAGTTCTCACATCCACGTCCAAGCAAACAGCAACAGCAGCGGCTGCGCGAGCTGGCATCCTCGTCTCAAATACTTCCCGCTTCAGATACTGTCTTGAACAATAGCTATAGCCCAACATCGGCGACGCACAGTATAAACAGTAGGGATACAGCTAGTAGTAAGCGGTTTCATCTTAACCATGCTACTACCTCCCCTTCTTCGTCCCATTCCACAATACTGAGTTCAGGGACATATCCTCTTGGGAAATCCGTTTCCTATTCTTCAAGCAACGTCGGCAGTCTGAGGGAGCCCAGCATTATGATCAACGACTCTTCGAGAGATAACGAGAGCTCAGCATCTAGACAAGATTTGGGAGGAGAGCGTCCACGGACCTCACAAGGCCTGAGCGGTAACTCTCATGATGAGAGGTAAGTCGCCTCCTCTGATACATTTTCCTTTTCATTTATTTTTGTAGCAAAATAGCTAAGCAGTTCCTTCTTACTAGCTCTAGGAAAACCATCCGCAGTATTGGCCGCAAACTTCTTAATCGCCATAACTCCTCCAATGAGTGACCAATTGATCTATACTGCTTTGATCTGAAACTGTTTGAAGATGATCAAATGCTATTGTTATATTATACATATTCTCAATAACTTTTGAAAGACACATTGTATTGACTGCATGTATTCATTTAGCGCCGTTTTATTCATTTGCATGTACTTTTTGGTGTTGTCATTTTTTTTCTCTTTTCTTGTTTCTTTTTTTCTTCAGACAGGGCAGGGGCAGTGTACATGATTGCATATGGTGACGGTATAGGCGCAGGGATTATACAGGGAGCCTATTTCAAGCTCATTTCATATTTTGGGGGTACCTTTTGTGCCCTCTCTCGTTTTAGAATTCACTTCGCCCACTCAAGGTAGATGGGATTTATGATTTAATAAAACTAATGGAACAATGGGACAGATTCTGGTTTTGTTTCGAAAACCGCATGAACTCGTCGACCATCTGGAAGTAAATAGATAGCTAGGTAGATCGATGATATTGGAGATAGGAGTTCATCAAATCAAATACGGGAGAATATGGACGACCTCCCTATATTTATATTGATATCTAGTTCATCTACCTAGGTACTCTAATATTTGAGTGAAAATGGATCTAAGATAATAATTTGGTTTGAACTAATAATGTATATCAAAGTACTTTTTATCTCTCAGTCAAGTTTACTTCTGCGCATATTGAAAGAGACCTTCCAGTCGTTATGGACATGTTCTACCGTACCTAAATTTTCAGTCAAAAGATTGCATACTTCGGTAAGAACATATTTATTGCCCAATGTGCAAAATGTAAAATAGTAACTATTGATACATAAGTACGAAGTAATAACAAACGATGCAGAGGTATATGCCGGATGTTTCTCATCAGCCCATCATTCATGAAACAGGGGGGAATATAACTTTGGAAAGAACTTCAGGATAAACAAATAAACAAGACGCTAGATAAACTGATAGAAAGAGGAAAAACAAATAAAACACCATGGTCCCTGAGAGTCACCGTAATCTTCATCATTCCCAAAAAGTGTCCGCTTTATATGTGTACGCGTAGAAGTAAAGAAAGAGGTAGGTTGGCGATATTATTTTTTATGCACGGAAAAGAGACATGTTTAGTTAGTTGAGTGCGATGTTTTCAGAGCCTGTCTGGCGCTTCTGTTGCATCTTCTTGCTTCTCAACGTCTCGATCGGGATCGATGTTACTGGTGTTGGTGGTGGTCTGATCATGATCACTGCGAGAACGAGAAGCGCTTCTCTCGAGCCCACCAGCACCAATAATCCCTTCTTCGGCGCTGACTGCACCCACTAAGCCGACATGGCCTCCTTCAGCTCTTTTGGTGTCCTCTGCAACCTCAGGACTGGTGGCATCAGGGAGATTACCAGGTCTATCTTCCGTGGTCGACAAGCTCTCAGGGGAAGTCGCTTTTTCGCGCGTAAATGACGGCATGAAACGTGCCTGGATGGAGTTCATTCGCGTGCGTGGATTGGCAGTGATGTCATCGGTGAAACGCTCCCCACCGGCGTTTTGCTGCACAAGACTCCATGTTTCTCTTTCACGGCGAAGTTCGGCTCGCACCCAGGGAAATGTAATTAGAATCCAAATAGTGGCCCAAGCAAATGGGAGAGACCAGCCAAGCTGTTGTTTAATAATCCAGTTGGTTAGCGTGAGTACGTGCGGAAGAACTAAAAAAAAAAAAAAAGAAAGGGCACATACAGTATAGGCGACATTTTCCGGAGTCGTGAAGATGATGGCTGTAATAGCTGCTGCTGCGACAAGGGAGCCACCAGCCCAAAAGCAGTTCATTTCGAAGAGCATGCGGCGGAAGTAAGGGCTAGATAAGTAGCGAGTGCGGAGGGCATAGCGGAAGCTCTGACCGCCGCCTCCGTCCACGGCAACAATATCTTCAATAAGGACATAAAGGGCTGTGGGCATCACGGAGCCTCGCGGAGTTGAGGATATGCGAAAGGGAGCTTTAAAGCCGGACATGCGAAGAATGTCGAGGGTAAGGTGGACGCCGCCAAAGTAAAACATGACTGTAGGAAGGGGCATGGCGAGAAGGCGGACTATGGAACGGGGGTGATTAGCAAAATTGCATGGGCTTTTAAGTTGATGGCCGACAAAAGGCTTACTGTATGGAATGGTCGGGACGGTACCGCTGTGTATTTCGAAGGAAATATATTAGTTGCAATTCGTTGAATCGTATTAAACCTTGGAAAAGACTTACACAATCAATTCGACGGCGAGGATAAACCATACGAGAGTGAAGTTGATTTGAAAAAAGTCGAGCTGCTCATACATTAGCATATGTCTATTATCTCCCTTTTCATTTCCCGTATATCCAGGCTGAGCTCACCCATGATTTACGGGCATTCAGCGGCCTGGCTCTCGAGTTCTTTCGCATAAGATTATACAGTCTGAAGAAATACTCGAAGACTGAAACGCCGCCCAATGTCGCCGTACTGATCGAGAAGACGAGATTTAGCGACAGGTTGGTCGCGTACCGCAGCGCAAAATAGAGGATTAGCGGTTGTGCGAGTGTGTCAATGACAAAGAGTGTCCAGAAAAACGCAATGGAGCGCTTTCTTTGACGGAGGGAATAAGGAAGTGGCGGAGGCCCATCCGCCATGGACTGGTCGCCTTCTGCCATGGTGATGTAGATTAAAGATTGTGAAACTGGATGCGCGAGTATAGACGAAAACACAATCCTTGATATCGAATTATTCAATATGTTCAATGTTGCCTCTGGCGGCTCGACATGGTGTTAGTTGAGAAGTCGAGAGTGGGTTCGGCGAGGGATGCAGGATCAGATTGCAGGACTGTCAGAAATAAATCGAGAACACCGGGAAATGTGGTACTGTGTGTGGTATGTCAATGATCGATTGATCGGTTAGAATTTTTTTGAAAGAAGAAATTCAAGAAGCGCGAAGCGTAACGAGTACGTACGTACGTGCGCTCAGGCCTCGAGGCTCACGGACTCACGGAGATCAGGTGCGCCAAGCCGGATCAGGCATGACATCATCAGGCTATGTTTTTTACTTCTTTTGTTCAATGGCGCTTGGTTTTTGTGCACAAAAATGCTCTGTTGACTGTACAACTTGCTTAGTGAGTTAACTATGGTAGACTATGTACTCCGTAGTTAGCTATGTCTACGTCGCCAATTCTTTGCAGAATAATCATGCCATGCCGTCAGCAGAGCGTCATTCCACTTCCACCGGTTGGACTGGGACTATCTACATAAATAAACCTGCTGCGTCCTTGCGTCGACTGGGAAGTAAGTAGTGAATCACCGAAGCTATCTAATCAACTACATTGCACCCTCCGTAGATACAGACTCCGATAGAGTATCTCTTCGCATCCCCGGCATGTCGTCGGGGACCTTGTATAAAAACTACCGACTGCCCGAAGGTTAGTTAGTTAGTCAGCTGTGCCCAGCGTTACTAAGCCGCCAGTTGCAGGACTAACTAGTTACGTTAACTAACTAGTTAGCCACTGATGACTGATGGGTTACTGCTTACCAAGTCAGATCCAGTTAGTTAACTAGTTAACTGTCGGAATATCAACCTCATGATTCGGCGCTTCTGCACCCCCGGTGCAGAAGCAACGCGTACGTACGGAACGGGATTACCATTATCCCTAGCGCGTACGCGGCGACCTCCTATATAGCTAGCTAGACATCCCATCCCCCTACGTTTCTGGGGGATAGTCGTTATAATATACAGAATTCTGTGAGAAAGCACCTAGAAATGTATGTAGAGAGGTCGTAGCGCGGGAGCGCCGGGACGGCGATCACGTGCTGACCCGAAGGACTCCCTTTCCTAATACGGTTAGCGTATGGGAGAGAAAACTCTGCAGTGCTCAGAGTCAGATTCCTGAAGGTCAGACAATGCAGTACGAAGCAGAGCGCCTAGTTAGTTGTTAGTGAATCTACTTGTTGGGACACAGCTTGGCCTCCGCGAGTCGCTTCCAGGTAACATGCGTTATTAGTGGTCCATATCCGATCCCATTTCTAACAGGTTATGAGCCCGGTTGCACTCGACGAGCGGTGTGCCTTGAGGTCAACCGACAAACGATTCGAAGCAACTACGTGCGCTCCGCTGAAGCCAAAGCACTAGAAGATGATATGAGACCGAGCCTATCGAAGACCCTGGCCGCATCACGGGGATAGCGGTGTGACAGGAAGTACTCCACGAAGCGTTGCGGACCTGCACGAGGACGCAGGAATGGACCCGAACGAAGAGATAACGCTGGATGGAGGCATGCGCGACCCTATGAGAAGACTCGAGATGGATTCGAAGTCGTTGGTGGCTATAAGCCCTCTCCACCATAATCCCGGATTGCGCGGCACACACAGTAAGCCCGGTATGCCTCGTTGAAGATAGGTTTTAGAGAAGAACCAGCGGTGAACTGGCATGCCTCACCTATAAGGATAACCTGAGAACCGGCCGTGCGAAATAAGTCCCCTCCGAAGAGGCAAAGTAAGACCTACAATACCGTGTTGAGGAAACTCCTTCTGCTCTCTCATCGTTTACAACAGTGCAAATTTATACTCACAATTTCCTTATTGACAAACCAAGACGCCATGACTGATCCGAATGTCAACCACCTGGCGCAAACCCTTGGTCAACTGGGACTTGGTGATCCTGCTACCAGTCAACCTACGACTCCCAATATCCTGACCCCCGGAACACTTGAGACGTCAGATGAGGCACCCCCGGGTCAGCCAAATCTGAACTCTCCAGCAATCGTTCCAAACCTGACAACCACTGGAAATCTACCCTCTATTTATGCTACTCATACAGCCGGCGGTAGAGCACCTCCAGCAACATATTTTCATCCTCCGCCTCTTCGCGATTGGCCATCCAACATCACTGACAAGAACTTCAAGAATGTCAAGACACTCACGCGCGATAATGGCATGATGTGGTTTCGCAATTTCGAATCAAAATGCATCAGCGCCGGCGTCGAATGGGTATTATCTCAACCCCACGATGCGACTAGGCAAGCGCGATATGCCATGGTGTCTATAATATCCGGATTTCTTGAAGATGAAGACACGCTGATCGACCAATACCGTGATGATCCCAGTGGCTTGATTAGGCAGCTCAAGCTGCGTTATGAGAAGATCCAACCTGCGCAACTTCAACGCTTTAAGACCGAGTTTCACACTTATCAATTCTCGCCTGAAACCGGTATACAAAAAGGCTGGGATACCCTCGCCGGTACTGCCTGGAAAATCCGGAAACAAGAGCCACAATCCACCGGATTTGGAAAGGTTGATACACTGGAGCGTCTCCTGTCAATCCTACCCGTCGAGTACCATGCCATGGTTGACATCATTCGTGACCGTGGGATCGAGCCGTACCAAGTTGAGGAGCATATTTCGAGGCTACTCGCCAAGGAAATGGAGCTTGCCGAACAGAAAGGCCCCGATACGGCGATGTGGGCTCGTGACGACAGACGCCGCAGAAATCGTGATCGATCCTCAAGCCGCCGCAGATCCTCCAACCACCGTGGATCATCTGACCGTCGCAAGTCCTCACGCCGCCGCAACGAATCTTCTCCCCAACGACAAAACCGCTCAAGAAGACGCGACAACGACAAGCCTCGTCAAAAGAAGATTGAGTGCCTTATCTGTGGAGAGAATCATAGGATGAAGGACTGCAAGGAACGTGACAAGTTCGACAAGTGGCGGGCTGCGCTGAAGAAGGATAAGGCTCGCTTACAAA
>JAMAFX010000361.1:0-18101 GCA_023625875.1 Trichocomaceae sp. PYS4502 | reverse complement strand
GGTGTTGAGAAATAAGGCCTCAAAGTGCGCATGTTAGTAGTAAAAAAAATTGGCCGTTGAGCTGTCGGGGTCGGTTATGTATGCCAAGACATCGCACCAAAAACCTGGGCAATAACCTTGGCAGATGGTAGTACGTACATAGTAGATGCTTAGATCTACCATGAAGAATTTTTAGTGCTGGATGAAGTACCAAAGACCATTGATGTCTCGATCCTTGGTTCTATACGTTCAGCGTTAAAAGACATAATGGATCATTTACATCTTCCGCGGATGGAAGAGAAACACTGACGTCTACTCAACTTGAATTAATGATGGTTCGTGACGTTGACAACCGCACATTATGAATTTAAAGAAGGTCTTCCTCCTCTTCGCTGGTCTACACTTACAGCGAGTCAGCAACATCTAATAAATGTCTGCTGCCTGAGGCATCCAGGCCACGAACCGCCGTTCTAGACTGCGAGACTTGGCGCTTGCGGAAGGCACGGGCTGGAGTGCCCGCACTAGGCCCGATTCGGAGGCTCGCAGTGAGGTCATCGGATCGACCGGCGACAACGCAAAAATGGCCAGTTGGGTAAGCGCGTCATCTGTCTTTTTCTTCTTCCTTTTCTACATACTTCATCTCCATAATTCTTCTTTTATTTCTTCTTGTTCTGCCAGTGCCAGACGGCATACCGCATTTCTTGCTCGCCTAAAACCCGGCCTTACCCTATATTAGGCAGTCGATTATATCCTCACCCCTCTGTACGGCCCTACACCTTCTGAAATGGACGGCCCGGGCAATCACTTCTACTTCGAAGACAAGAATCCTTTTCGGAATCGAATGGATTCCCCATCATTAGAACGCCGTCGATCAAACTCGGCGCCAGGCTCGGCCATTGAATATAGCCGAAATGAGTTCCGCGACAGTCTGAAGAAGCAACAAGACATCCAGCGCAGAAAGACGCATCGCCACCACAATCACCGCCGGAACCGTGTCAATCCCGATGTCATCGATCAATTAGACAATGTGAACTTTATGCAGTATCACCATGAGGGTCCTTACGATGCCGTGTATCCCGAAAGGAATGTCTGTAGTAAGCGAAGCCCCCTCGAGGCAGTAAAGGACTCGAACGAGGAGACACTACGGGCCACGCCAATGTATAAGATTATCGACAGTGTGAGCCGCCATCGGCCTCTGGATGGCGTGGCCTTCTACCCTCCTGGTACGACGGACGAAGAGGGGCAGACATATGACTACACAGAGGGTGACAACATGACGGCGGAAAGGGAAGGCAGGTTTGCACGGGTACCCGGGGAGGTAATTCATCTACTATCCAAACCTATTGTTTAGAGATTACCCGCTAACCAGACTCTTAAGAAATTGACTGATGAGGATTTCAAGAACGATCCTTTCTATCAGCAAGACAATCTGCAACGCCCACCAAAACGGATGAGTAGCTTACGAAAGGCATTGTCGAGTTTTAAAGGTCGTTCTCGGAAGGATTCCGCGTCATATTCTACTGTACCAATGCATCAGGTATAGTCTCACGGTGGGAATACGCCCACAGCAGCCTATATAACATTAATTTAATCGGCTTACCATATGCCGAGAAGCCTCTTGTTAAACGATGAGGCTTATTGCCGCTATCCGTTGGTCATTGTTAATTCGGCAGGTTGTTTTTGTGTGATGACTTACGCTTTGGGCCTACGGCGAAAGACGCGTATTCGGTAGATTATTTGTATTCATGAGCAGGCAACAGAAGCCGTACCCCTAATTGGTAACTGTACATTAGTTGTATGTTTTATTAGTACCTCGAAATTCAACTTATATCATTTAGACTTCAAAAATTCTAACACCGACCCTTGCTTAGCTGTAGCGATTTTTGCGCCTCATTTTTGCCATATTAGGAAATTCTTGTCGTGGCATCATATCGCAACAAGATACCTCGACCAAAGATCAGGTCGACCCGTCACGACGCGTATTATCTGTTTTCCTTTTTCGATCTATCAAGTTTTAGTTATTCGTTCAATGTATTCTGACAGCGTCTGAGTTAAGGCTGCACTTAAGTCGGTTCAGCTAAGAGTGTTTACACGGTGGACATAGCATTCACATTAGCCATTGCAGTCAGCAGTAGCTAAGCAAATTAACTAACTACTCTTGGCTTTGCTTTTTGACTAAGTTAATCTCCAAAGAGGGTACATTATTGCTCCTAAGATTCACATGCCCGAGAGGTTTGCTTGAGGAGACTGGTTCATACTCCATTACTTCCAAATTTGGACAGCAACCCAGCCCTTATTATACAGGCATTTAACTCTTGCAATGGATTAAATACACAGCCTCTCAAGACTGGGGGGACTTCAGAATAAAATACTATACATATATCGGAATCTCTTCAGTAGCTGCAATCTTGGAATATCAGCAACTATACCAATGTTCCAAGAATAAAGAAAGTCGATAACTAACTAACTACAGTATAGTATAGTTAGTGTTGATGGAGATTATGGATAATCCTTCAGAAGTTCATGACATTGAACTGATCGTGTTATAACGGATGCATGAAGGGCCTCAGATAGAACAACAGATACGTAGGTACATAATGGTCTCTCTGTATATAACAGTATATATATAATGTACCAACACAGTTATCTCATGTTTCTGATACAAAAGGTCTTATATGTAACAGGATAATCGCTTGATTTCAATGCAGATAAGTCAATCCCGCTCTATAGTTATGTTCGATACTCCATGTAAATTACTGAAATAACAAGCTAAACCTAGTACGGATTAGATTGCGGAAGTGGCGCTGAGAAAGAGTCGAAGAGTTGCAACTGATGTAAAGCCGCACTTGCAAGGTACGGCGGACTATCCTTACGTTGAGGACAAAATTAGTATTTCAATAGTTTTACATTTGTGCAAATATAGATTTCATATTTCCACGTTCGCTTACTATTCGTCGTCGGCTCTACGCCAAGAAGGATTTCTAACCAATGAGGATGTAGGTAAACATGGAGCGGTAAAAAGAGTAGAGATTTGATTCTCGGTAAGGAAAAGTAACAACAACAATCTCCAAGCAACCTCCTTCAACAACCCTTCCCGACCCCCATCCTCCCCAAAACGAACCGGAAACCGAATGTATAGTAATTTCAGTATGTATTATTGTGTAGATATTATGGGGGCTATACTTACTTCAACAGAGCGGAGAGAAAAACCGAAACACCAGAGCTCTTGGCCGAGAGCAGAGCTTTGAGAAATCTATATAAAGTTAGTATTAGGATCCTCGAAGCAATGAAAGAGGGAGAAAGATACTCACTTGCTGGCCCCATTGGGGATTGCTGTTCTTCATCTCTCTGACGAGAGTGACGATATCTTTGACGGTGCCGAGAATGTCTCTGACCAGAGCCAGAGCATTGTTGACATTATTCAGGACGACAACGACGAGAGTGCGAAGCCGCCGCCGACGGCCTTGAAGGCGTTAAGATTGTCGTCAAAGAAGGCATCTTGGGCATCGTGGCGGCGGCGGCAGCAGCAGCAGCAGATGGGCAGATTCTCGACAAAAAGAGTGGTGTGTAAGAAGGAAGAAGAAAAGGAGAGAGCTGGGGGAGATGGGAGATGTTTATACTCTAGCTTCGTGATTATATAATCTCATGGAATGTGGCGGCTGGGGACGACGACGACGATGCAATGGGATTGACGGTGCGATTGGAATTGACGATGCAATCCGGAACGTCACAGAATCTAGCGGCTGGGAACGACGACGACGACGACGACTCAATGGGGAACGACGATGGAATGTGGTTGACGATGCAATAGGGCTGACGGCGCTGCTGGAAATTGATATTGGGGTTTGAAAGACACAGGGACGAAAAATTCCCAAAGAAATCTAGCCAATGAGGAGGCTCCATTTAACGTCGATCGAGTAACCAGGTTACTGATGATCTAGATCGACATGGAATCTGATATTAGGGTTCCAAAGACACGGAGATGAATTCCAGAAACCACACTAGGCCGATTCTTCTGTTTTCGAATAACATGTATATTCCACAATCGGACAAAGTCGCAGAGCGCATTGCGAAGAAGGGGCATATATACTGCCAGAATTGCAATTCGATCGGAGGCTTGATCCTGTTCAAATAAACGATCTCGATTCAGCGTCTGAAAATAATCCTATACGTATTTTAGTGCGTAGAACATCGACCAAGAAGTAATATCAGGGTCTTACCCGCCATTTGTAGTTACAGCTCTTGGTTAATTGTGACCACCATGCCTCAATCCGTTAATTTGAAGTACTGGTACCATACCAATAACAGTCTCTAATAGCCGCCGCCGGATTATGCTTCATATATAAGGAGTGATGTGCTGCCGCTAACAGTGTGGTTTCACCTCCCTTATCAGATCGTATAAATCTAGGCTGCTTTTTCTCCGATTTCAGTGTATCAAGGTATTGGCGAAGAACACTGAAGCCTGTTCGATTACTATTCCCACAATAAATCCATGTAATATATCTGGAATAAGCGTCAATCCCAGCATAGATTTGAAACCCCCAAAAAGAAAGTTTATCATGGCCATCGATTGACCATTACAGTAGGTGTCCCTGGAATCGAACCAACAATCCCCCGATCTGAGATCATTAACAGTTTCTCTGATATTATTACGCTGTGGAAGTAGAAGTATAAAGATCTCCGGGACCTGTGCATCAAGGTTCAACGTCATCCTCGATTTTCACGAAGAAGGCTTAATCCAAAGGAGGGTCCTCTTGCTCTATCCGATAATGTCTTTCTGGACGGAGATATGGGTGACTTTCTTAAGTTACTACTGGTAGATAAAGATATGAAAACTTCTAAAGCTTCACAATACCAGTTAGTCCTGTTTTGGGAATATTCAAGTGAGGATGATACACAACAAACACGAGATGATAAGGAGGATGAGGAGGAAGCTTTAGAAGTTGAGGAAGAGGATGATTGGGAGGATTACCTCAATCCTGCTCCTTCTCGCAAGCGTTCACGAGCAGTGAGTACTACTGGAGATGCTCCTCGTATCAAAACCGAACCACCATCACCAGATAGACCACGAGGCCCGAGAAATCCTAATCTTAGACCTTTCTGGGAGACTCCAAACACTCAGAAGGATATCGAGACTCTTATTGCAGAAACAGATATTCTTATTCAAGAGGGACGTGAGGAAGAAGAGCTGTTTGAAGCAGAGCATGGAGCTTTTACTCAATCCTCTGATCGATCAAATGTTGATAGTACTAGGGATACAGAGCATGCTATCGGGTTGCCTGCTAGTGAGAATAAGGATGAGGATATTGCTGGTGCTAGTGATTCTGAACGAGCTAATACAGCCAATAATAGCTTACCAGATGTTCCTGCTGCTAACACTCGCGGGAAACATGGGATCATGGTGCCGAAGAAACAGTTTTAGAGCCGATAAAAGTGTATTGTTAGTTTACTGAGTTTCCTATAGTTCTGTATAGCAATTCGAAGATCCTGATATCAAATCTCATCCTGTAAGTAATGCCCTCTGATGTTTCGGATACTTTTAGGAGCCGGAGGGAGTGGAGGGGGTTCTGATATCCAAGTTCTACTTCAAGTATAGCGTTGATCAAGGGCATTCAACGGGGGGAAAATAGATTCATGTTGTAGCATTACACACGGTGGCCTATGATTGGTTAGAAAGCTTTAGAATCCTTAACAGAGGCCTATAATTGGGCAGAATTCCTTTGAATCCTTTCAGATTGAGCGTTTGTGGTGGCTGGCTGTTTGTCGAAGTTGAAGCTATTTGATTGTAATTTGTTATTATATGAATTATCTCGTGATCGGCACGGTCTGGCCTCCTATTGGCAGATGACCTTGCCTACGGGAACTAAGCCAAACGTAGTATTAGCTTAACGCAATATCGTTTCTACGTCTTGATTGGTTAGAATTCCTCGAGCTATACTAAGATTGGAATTCTCTTACATAATTGTAACATTACTTTTATGTTACAAGTGCCGTATTTAAAACTCACGCTAATAGGATTCTGACCAATCACAAGCATGCGTTCCTCATGTGTAGAAATGTACATTTTGTAAAATACTAATTTTGTCCTTAACGTAAGGATAGTCCGCCGTACAAAACGCTGTACTAACTCGGTGAATGCGATCGCCTTCTCTCCAGATGGGACCATGCTGGCGTCAGCGTCCAATGACGGTACAGTCCGGCTCTGGGATACAGGGAATGCGCGCAAGACACTTGAGGGCCGTACTAACTCGGTGAATGCGATCACCTTCTCTCCAGATGGGACCATGCTGGCGTCAGCGTCCGATGACGGTACAGTCCGGCTCTGGGATACAGCTACAGGAAATGCGCGCCAGACATTTGAGGGCTATACTCATTCAGTGAATGCGATCGTCTTCTCTCTAGATGGGACCATGTTGGCGTCAGCGTCCAATGACCGTACAGTCCGGCTCTGGGATATAGCTATAGGAAATGCGCGCCAGACACTTAAGGGCCATACTCGTTTAGTGAATGCGATCGCCTTCTCACAAGACGGGGCCATGCTTATTACCGATAGAGGTAGAATACACGTCAACTCTAACGACGTAACTAGTCATTCCCAACCACAGCATTTGGTTCCTGCTCCTGAGGTGGTAGTTAAAGGCCAATGGATTGCCTGTAATGGATACAACGTTCTCTGGCTTCCACCAGAATATAGATCTAATGTGTCTGCTGTCTATGCGACTAAGGTTGCCATCGGGTGTTCTTCGGGCCAAGTTCTTCTCTTTGAACTAGATATTTTCTAAACTCTTTAGTATGTTGTTTGACCCTCTATATAAAGCATTACGCAGAGAGAGCAGTCTAGAGTGCTTGAATAAAATAAATCGACTGAAGTCTGACGTCGCAATTAGTCATCTCGAACTTGCTATCAATTGTCATCATCGTCACACATAGGACTAATAATATCTTCAAATATCTTTATAAAAGTAGAGTAGGAGATAGATGATGCTTATATTGTGACGAGGTCAAGCAAAAAGGATAGAATGACAATTTCATAAAATTCTAAGCTGAGAGAAGGAAGAAGAACTAATCTGACATGGCCAAATCCCCCATACTTATGTCCTTTCCTCCCAGCGAAATCCTCCTTCCTTCACGGCGAGCTCCGTTCCTAAGAATTCCTGAGACAAACGGCTCCTAGAATAGTCATGTTGTTACACAAAGTAGGCCGTCTGAATGAAGGTCAATATGAGGCTTTGTTTCATGTGCTATATTTGGTATCAAAGATCTTCCCGTCGGGAAGATCCCTGAGGCACCGATCCGCCTCCTACTAGGCACCTAGTAGGCTCCGAATAGAATCCTATGCGATTCCTAAGCGTTCGTCACATATATAGTATGTTTGTTGTTGGTGGCAGGGCTCTACTGGTAATGTGACGGTGTAATGGAACGACAATAGGATGTTACGCCTAGCCTGCCAATAATTCCGTTCGTCGTTCTCTCAACGTAATGGCTTTCCCGAGAGTAGTTAGATTATTACTAAAGAGTCTTGGCAGTAAGGCTTAGAGAAAGAGAAGTGTGTTGCAGGCGGAAGGCGATTTCGAATGTCACTGTACGTAACTAACTATTTATTTGACTCATTATTAAAATGAAATTGCCCACAACTGTAGTTATCTAATACTACTAGTATCTAGCATTTTCCCTTATCTCCGGTACAAAAAACTATAAAAAAGTGGACAAACTAAACGGCCTCGGGGTTTGGAAAAGGGGTCCGTATTAGTGTCGTGTCTGGCGACACGTGAAAGAACTGGCATACGTTATTACGTATAAAATGCTCTGCTCGGTAACTACTTAAATGGACTGGCATAAGTATCCCGTACGTATGAGCCTATGAGGATACGGAGGAGACTTAGAAGTTAGCCAGATGGGTATCCGAAATTGTGGCGGCCTGGGGTTGTCGTAATTAATAATTATCATCCCAATTAATGTGGATCTTTAACGATGGTCGTCGACGGCTCATAGTGAAAAACGCCATGGCAGATGCAGTTCTTATTACGTATCTTAGATACGGGAGGGAATACACTACGTACACGTAGTACGTAGGGTTGTTAATTTGTAAAAATAATCACATAGTTAGCTGTTATGAATTGGCTTTTGATCAAAATTATGTGTGTATATCGAGATTAGATACCTGCGTGGTATGTACGGAGTAGTACCAACCACTTACCGATTCACGTGGAATAGTTCGGTTGTAGCCCGATTTTCAAGAATCTCGGGTGACTTGAAAATCATGGATCGCGGAGATACTACTAGTAACTACTACGTAGTTGAGAATGCAGATCTTAATCTTCGATAATCCAATCCGTAAATGGAAGGTCAAGTGGCTAAATTCTGAAACTCTAGCGCTGTCTAGAAACGAACGACTATTCGTAGTACGTAGGCACGGAGGAGTCAGGACGGAGTGCTCTCGACCTGTAGACTAAGATGGTTCACGGGCGTCGAGTCTGTCAAGCGTCACTATTAAAACAAGAGATTAATATGATCGGATAAACGTACAGCTGGTATGAAATACTTCTTCATGCCAGTGCAATGCGCTAACCGCGAATTAGGGTTACCGCGACACGTGAGGCGGTTCTGGTCTATATCTGCCTTCCTACATAGGTAAAAGGTAACTAAAGTAGACCACTAGCAATTGAATATCTAGTTACGAACTGCTTCGTAAAATAATGAACATTGTGTATGGTGGATAGAAGAGGCAAGTTGCAACACTCCTGAAACGGCCTATGTTGCTATGTACTTACGTAGTACGTACTAATTAACTCCGATGTTAGTCTAGTTAACTACCTGCGATCCCCGCAACGCCATCTCCATATGCCAAGAGGACAATGGCCGATTATTGAATGACTATGTAGCATTTACTATTTAGTATTTACTGTTTAGGTATGTAACTGTTCCTTAGTAGCTATGTAGATGCCGAGTATGTAGTACGTACGTATTTCCCAATCTCAGGCAAGCCAGTGGTTCCATTGCATTGAGACACACTACGTTACAGTCGTGACTACAATGCTCTTTGCCTATCAATTCTTGGCTGCGGGTCCTATCCATTTCTAGACTGAAAAAAAGATATGAAAAGATTTAAGAGTACAGCATAAATTACATAACGTTACTCAAAAATTCGAAATACAACCCCTGAGTAACGAGTTTAAGACCTTGTTGGATTTACCACTGCACCAAAAAGACGTCAGGTTACAGGGTAAACCCTCAACCCGTCCAACAGACCTTCAGAATCTTGCTTGCCAATGCTTGGAATATTGGGGCCGAGACTCGCACAACATTCGGGCACCTCCGGAGTGATCCGTATGGATGACTGGATCGATCCCGATTCCCGATATTCTTCGAGGTCTTGTATTGTAAGATTGACTACGTGGCGTCGTAGCGACTGCTGGATTTAGCTCACTATAGTGCATGCATCTCTTGACGAATAATATATTCATTTTGAACTTTTAAAGTTTTCTTACGTTCTACGCATTCTATATTTAAAAGTATGTCCATTTCTTTTATACGTACTATATAATTATATGATTATGTACAGCTGAACAACAAGAGAAATCGCTCAAGCATGCAAGGTATGATTTTCGGTAAAAGGCCAAAGGCTCCTCTCAAGGATGCTAAGAGTGGTGTAAGATTGACGGATGTGTGGTTTGTAAGAAATATCAAGAGAGTAAGAGAAACCAAAAAATGCAAGGCTTGTACTGTAATGCTTCCGAAGCTTCCAAATCCAGAAATCAGAATGAAAATAAAGAAAGAGATCGAAGTGTCTTAGAAGACGGGAAAATATACATGTATGGATGGATGTATGTATGCTGGGTTAACCAATATCAAAGGTCGAATTTAGACCCATGAAAATAGGAAATGAAACAGTTTTCCGCTCAAAAGGAAGGATGTCGCTTTTCGTTAATTGAAAGATATCACATGGGCATTGACCGTGAACTCATAGGTATTATGTGTTGTTCCTTTTCAGTGCTGTCATCGAAAAAGGTGTTCTCGATCCTCTGCGTTAGACGAGCACAGAACGGATCGACATGGTTAGTCCACAGCGAGGCACAGGTGTAGAGCAAGGCAAGCCAGCAGGGAATGCTGATGGCAAACACCCATGGTGCGCGACGCGGTAGCCATTCCGGAGGCACGGCGTTGCCATCCATGTCGGTAGTCCAAATCCAAGGCTGACCTGTAATGCCGTAGATCATCCAAACTAATACAGTGCGCAACAGTGTACCGTGAAGAAGATAGACGGCAAAACTCTGTTTGCCGAGCCAGAGGAGAAGCGAGCTAGAGAGGAATTCTTTGGACCAGTGGGTAAGGAAGATTGACATGATGATCATGTCGATGCCGACGGCGGTCCAGCGTTTGCCGTAATTGCTACCAAGGGGGAAGATATAGGTCGCTATATCGAACATGCGCTGCGACCAATCGGCCCACTCGGGATGCTCGCCAGGATAGGAGCAAATGTATAGTCCCCCTGCCAATAGAACCCACGCTAGAATGCGGCGTGGCCAGCGATAGGTTGCACTTTGCAAGAAGCTCTTGTATCCATATTCGTAAGAGAGATCGCTTAAGATCATGCCGTATAGTGCTTGAATTTGGAAGGTCTCGCGGTCAAGCTGGGGATCCTGGTGGAAATAAGCAACTAAAAGGATGCAGATGAATAGCCGCCAGCGGTATTTGCACAGAATCGTAGTGAAGGAAACGATGTAGATCAGCATGGAACATTTCAACAACGGCAGCAGGGCCCACTGATGTTCGTCATAGACCATATGAACAGTATAGTCGGTATTAGTCCAGGCAATGAAAAGGTTCTTGAACAGGCGAATGACCTCTTTCCACAGGGCATCCTCAAGATCCGGTGACGCATCGCGGGTCCACGACGAGTCGCACCGGTTTCCCACAGTGTAGGCGCCGAACTGTGCTAGGGTCCATGAAATGCACATGGCAATTGTAGCTGGCAGCATGAGACGAGGCGGTCGACGAAAAGCGCTTTTGGCAATTGTTGTGAAGGCCCCATTAACGTCTCCGGCACGAGTTTGCTTCATGGGTTTCAAAGCGCACACATATCCGGTGAGAAAAGCAAATATAGTGACACCGATACGTCCCTGCCACGGAATCCGCAGCACCATTTGCTGCATTATTCGGGGCGGCACATCTGGATTATCTCGGGGTGAGAACAGGTCGTAATCCCACGCACGGGCAAGATGGGTCATGACGACCATGAACGAGGCGATGCCTCGGATGCCCTGTTTTGAGTCCTAGGTAAGTATATCATATATCTCACGAATGGGAGATTCTCTTCTGCTCGCTCGGCGAGAATGCCCTTTTGCTTTCGGAGGTGATCAACCTACATCGATCCATTTAACGGTTTTGCGGGGATCACCTTTCACATTCGGATCTCCGCTGTGCCAGGGTAGCGTGTTGGCAACACCGTCCCGTAAACGGGTGTAGAGATACTGTGACATTTATGCTTCATGCACGAGCAAGCAATATTCTTCGTAGAAATGAAGGGAACAGTACAACGAAGAACAACGAATGATAACGAATCAAAGGATCAAGATTAGGTCATCAATATAAGAGAAAGACTTGGGCCATGGATGATACGGGAGGGAGAATGGATAAGAGAAAAGACGAAACTAAAAGGACCAAGGCGGTGATGCAAAGTTCGTTTACGGGTTATACTCTGGGGGTCGAGGATATTTTCAACGGCGAAAAGGATGATAAGAGATCAAAGTGCAAGTCGAGAAGAGAGCATGAATAAGGGGTGGAGCCGGGGAAAGTGAAGGATAACATTGGGGATAACTAGTTATCAATCATATCGGAGCCACGGCCCACGGCAGCCAGTCTGAGCGAGGATGTGGTACGTACTAAATTAGTCGGCAGTTTGCTAAATTATAATTAGGAGATCATCGCAGACTAGGCGGGGTCTGCGTAATCGGTCAATAATACGACCGTACAGGGATAGGTTAGTTACAGGCTTACAGGCCACACTGAACAGTACGGAGTAAAACATGATACATTGTATTTCATCCCTGAAAGGCAGTGAAAGCAAAGCCTACTTGGCCACTCAGAGCGCGGCAATCCCCACTGCCGAGAGTCTTCGCCGCGCGCTGTAGTCGCCAAGGTCCTCCCAAACAAGGCAATAAGACTGCCGACACGCGCCAAGGCCAGGTCTTGGCCCTCTCATCTGGGCCGCGCGGTCCGCTCTGCATCAAGGGGTGTAGGAGACAGCCAATGACGCTGCAGCTTTAACGCCAAGCCCGGACAGGGGTGACGCAAGCCCTCCCGTTCGTTCCCCATAAGTCCCGTTTCCGCCAATGAGCCAGGCCGCTGGCCATCCCACCCACGTCACTGTCGCACGCCGTGATTGGAGGGCTCGCCTACGCTCTGAGCTTGGCGCCAAGGGCTAGCCTATTCGGGTCGGACAGATCTTTTCTTGGGTCTGGCCCGTCTGGGGCGGGCGTAATTTTCTCTTGCTGTTGATTCGCCGGTATCGCCGTAATACCATTTCAGCATATCTACGTACTCGTTGCCAATACAAGTTAAATCATAAATGGCTACTAATTAGTTGCTGATAGTTATGCACTTTGCTTTTGATGTTATCTACATACTCCGTACGTACGCACTTGATATTTATTATTTAGTTACCAACTAACCAACTACTAGTTGCCATTGTGTCATTTTTCTTTGATTTCTTGCGTGTGGTTATGTTATCCAGTATCCACTTGTTCTCCGAGTCTTCCTTCTTTCTCCATCGTTGGCCCTCCGGTATAATATGCTCGCCTTGATATCCGTCTTTGGCCTTTAGGAGAAGGGGAGAGGAAAAGACAAAGTCCCACACAACATAATAATACGGCCGGATTCGCCATGGCCTCGTTTAGAGATCATACGCAAAGGCTGCGCATTTCGGCACTCTTAAAGTGTTTAGTGGCGGCATGTGTCTTCCTTCATCTTTGTTCGGTCTATAACTGGCTGCCGTCACAAGGCCGTATCGCACAGAGTGAGACAAACATCCAAAGGCAAATGAACATTCCATTTTACTGATTCTTTTGCTATCGCAGACATACTACTACCGTCATCCCCGGACTTCGTGGTACCGAGCAGGAATTGGACCAGAGAGGATCGGGCAGTAGTTGTAGCAAAGATGAGAGATGAAAGCATCGAATGGCTAGTACCGTTTTGCGAAGACTAGTACGTTCTATACCCTCGTTCAGTATACACCCTGTTTCTGGGAACAAGATCTTGCAAGATACTTACTATTTCTTCAACTAGTTTATGTAACCCGTTCGTTTATACGATGGACCAAGAACCAGAGGAAGGACTCCTCGTGCCACACACCACTCGAGGCCACGAAGCCGCCGCTTATCTATCCTATATCGTCACAAACTATGATCAACTCCCCCCTTACACAATATTTATACACGCCAACGAGGACCAATGGCATAACGATCTCTTTGGCACCAAGACCACGGCCGCCCTGCGTTTCCTACGATACGAAGCTGTTGACGCAAACGGATTCGTGAATCTGAGATGCACCGGTATACCGGGCTGCCCCAATACCTTAGTACCCGTTCACCGGGAACCTGTCGATGACGAATACGCCTATGTGGCCGACAAGTTTTTCGACATATACTCTTATCTTCTACAAGTGCCCATGGACCAGGTACCAGAAGTTGTGGGCCATTTGTGCTGTGGCCAGTTCGTCGTGACGAGAGACCAGATTCGTTCGAGGCCGAAGGAGAATTACGAGCGTATTTTGACGTGGGCTGCTACGACAGATTTTACGGATAGTTATGGGATTGGTTGGACTATTGAGAAGATATGGCATGTTTTATTTGGACGAGATGCGGTTGAGTATGTGTGATTTGTTTTTTCATTCTCGTTTCCTTTACTCCAGGTCTGTATATTGAAATACGGCTAACGTATCATAAACAGCTGCCCGCGCCTTGAACAATGCCGATGCGATAACTACGGCTGGTGTGGCCCTCTGCCAGACGGCGAAATCTTAATTCCTATCATGCCCCATTCTCCGTAACGCAAAGAAGAATGAACAAAAAAGCGATTGCTGTTTATTAATATATCACGACTTTTCCTTT
Organism: Trichocomaceae sp. PYS4502; assembly: GCA_023625875.1. Taxonomy (NCBI): domain Eukaryota; kingdom Fungi; phylum Ascomycota; class Eurotiomycetes; order Eurotiales; family Trichocomaceae; species Trichocomaceae sp. PYS4502. Next base: position 4,011 of record JAMAFX010000361.1, on the reverse strand, counting down.
CGACATGTTGGCTATATTTGACAGCCTACTATTCCGGGTTCGTTTGGCGTCTGGGTTGGATATGTATAATACCTCACCATTTTCTTCTTCGACTCGATCTTTTCAGACGTATTGCTGGGGTTGGCTGGGGGGAGTACCTTGGTGTACAACAACCATTCGGTTATCATACACGAATAATTTTCGTGTATTTTATTCACACGGTCCACTTGCAGGCGCAAACGCCGCATCCCGTCAAAACGCCAAAAAAGGGAGGCGGTTCCGGGGAAAGATACACACGAGTCACGATTCTTCTAACGACCTGTGTTATCTCAGCCGCACAACCCGCGCACAGACATGCTATCAACCACAATTTGAACGTGGCTTTTCAGCACTGAAATCAACAATTATCCCGCATCTTATCTCGTGAGGTATTGCTTGAATGGGATGGGTACCAGTCGTTTCCTCTCTTCCCTTACTTTTTCTCTTTCTCCTTCCTAATCCGTCCACCATCGTATAGCAAGATCGAAAGCAATCTGTCTGTCTACCTTGTTCAACTGTAAAGAGAAAAAGAAATTTCTCACTGCATCCTTTCATCTTTCCATTTCGTCCATTTCTCGTCTATACACACATATATATATATACTCTGACGCATCACAGCGAGCCCTAGAATATGTTTTACCTTTCTTTCTCTGTCCCTTTTTCTCTCTTGGATATCACTTTATTGTATTCTTCTGTTTTTTTTCTTCTCGGGCCATACTATCACGTATTTTGCGTTTGCTCATCTATTTATTCCCGCAGTCGAGTTACTTTTGACGCTGATTGTACATTTATACCCCTTAGATATACATATAGTACATACTATATAATGACTACATACCTGTTGATGGAACTAGATTATTTGCTTCCAATTCTTATGGGGTTCTTGGGTTGAATTGTACTCATAGGCATGTATACGCCTGGATTACCTACGTAGGCAGCTTGGCAATGACCGAATGTAGAAGTGGGAGGCGAGATCCCGTAGCCAGTCCAAAACTAGCTTTAAACAATCCCACTCATAGAAGATCCTTTTATCTATCAAACTAGCACTGCAAGATATAATCTTCCAAGGTCCCACTCTCATTTAGTACGTATTAACTTTTTATCCCTGACGGTGAGGCGGGGTTCTTCCCACTGCTAGGTAGCTAGGGAGACTCGAGACTCGAGAGTAAGGTTCGACCTACCGGGGATCACTGTAGACTTACGCTCTTATTCCATGGTATAGAAGCATGGCTGTTGACTGATATTGAATGTTTCACTAGCGTCATGCATTATCTAGTCTTTATATTCAAGATTCAATCTTGAAGATTTAATTAAAGTTACCAAGGTATTTCAAGTACAGCAATATATGCAAATCGTCATTTTATGCTCATGTACGTAAGTATAAGCGTAAAATTATAGCAAATACTACAGAATTTAGACACCAACGATATGGACATATACCTAGGTAGGCTAGGTGTGACTGCATATCTTTCAGATACCAAGGATATTGATTTAGGCCCCGGCATGACAGATTCGATGACAACAAAACGTCCAAATAAGCAATCTATTTTGTTGAAACTTTGAAAATTAAACATGCAAATAAATACAATTCAATGAAATCCAATTCCAAAATGCCATTCTCCATTAAAACAAACCTTGCTTCGTCTTGTTGACCAACTAGGCAATCATTCAAAACAAGACATAGGCGCTAAATTTAAAAGGCGACAACAAGGGCAAAGATAGCAGCAACGATGCCGGTCACGGATGCAGAAACGCTGCTGGCGCCACCGGTGTAAGGAGAAACAGTTGGGCTGCTGGCGGGTTTGGTACCCGTCGAGCCTGGAGTGGTGGCACCAGAAGGCGTGGGCACGGTCTTGTTGCCTGGGGTGACACCAGGGGTAGGGGATGAAGTGGTTGTAGTAAAGCCTTGTGAGAAGTTAGCAATCGAAGTGTACGGAAATGAGGTTAGAGATAGCGCACCGGGCGCGACAGAGCCAGTAGCAGAGCCAGTAGCAGAGGCGGTGAAAGAAGATGGGCTGGTGGGAGTGGTAGAGCCTGACGTGGTGTCAGATCCAGATTGTGAAGGAGCGGAAGAATTGGAGGGGAGGAGGGAAAGGGGGGGTTACTTGGAGAGACGGTAGCAGAGCCAGTAGCAGAGCCAGTAGCAGAGCCAGTAGCAGAGCCAGTAGCAGAGCCAGTAGCAGAGCCAGTAGCAGAGCCAGAGGCGGTGAAAGAAGATGGGCTGGTGGAGGTGGTAGAGCCTGATGTGGTGTGAGACCCAGATTGTGAAGGAGCGGAAGAAGTGGAGGGGAGGAGAGAAGAGGGGGGGTTACTTGGAGAGACGGTACCGGTACCTGTGCTGCTGCCCACTGAAGAAGTAGCAGTAGCAGTGCTGGAAACGGAGCTGGAAGTCGAAGTGGAAACAGCAGGGCAGGTCAAGTTGTAGAGAGGCGTGGTAGTGAGGTCGCTACCGACAACACCAAAGCTAGGGCTGGCACCGTAATCCTGAAGGATGTACCACCAGGTGTTGATCTTGTCAAAGAGAAGTCCGCAGCCAACATCGTCCCAGTAAGTCTTGGCATTATCTGCGGAAGCAGTTGCAAGGTTTTCCTGGGGACCGGTCACTGGCCAACCAGTTTCGGTGACCCAGAGAGGCTTGCCCCCGGAAGCAGCAACGACTTTATCCATGCCTTCTTGGAAGAGGGACTTGCCGTTGGAAATGCCGTTGGACTGAGTGTTCTGGAAGTAAGGATAAGCATCGAGACCGAGCCAGTCGACAGCATCGATGACGGCGTTGTTAGAAGAGTTGGCCCAAGCAGTCCAGGTATCAACGTGACCAACTGGGATGCCATCCAAGGGAGTGCCGGAGATAGTGGACCGGACGGTCTTGATATCGTTGACAATTGTGTCAGGATCCTTTCCGATACCAGCATTGGCTTCGATTCCAGTGACCGAGTTACGGTAAAGATCCTCGCTCCCAACGGAAATTCCGACAACCAAGCCGTTAAGCTGGCTTCCGTAAGTCGAGATAGCGGACTTCAAAGCAGCAACTTCGTTGTCGAAGGTGTCACCAGAGGCCCACAAACCGAGAAGTAGAGTAACGTTCTGGGCGATAGCAGCGGGAATGGCGGAGATGGGCGTGTTGGTGGTGCCACCTTGCTGTAATAAAGTTAGTACACTCTATCCACTGTGTTCCTATTTATATGCAATATGTGTATATAAGTGTGACATACCACCATGGTGTACAGGCGGGCACTAGTGAAGTCCTGAGCTCCAACCAGGCCCTTGGCGGTCTTAAATTGAGCCTCGAAATCAGATTGCTGTCTCTGCGAGCCATCGTCGTTGAGTGATCCGTAGTTGAAACCCTTGATGGCGGCAGCGGCGGGCGAAACGGCCATGGCCAGGGTGACTGCGTTGGTGACGGCCTTCATTTTGGAAGGTGATTATATAGCGAGGGAGCGAGAGAAGGAAATGACTGGGTAAATGGGAATAAGCGAGTGTGGCGAAAATATAAAATATAAAATGGAAGATGAAGAAAGAGGAAGATAGAAGAAATGAATAAAAAACGAAGGTCTGGAAGTGAGAGAGAGAGAGAGAGTTGGTTGATGGAGGAGAGAACGAGAGACGAAAGAAAGGATCCGAAGAAAAGAAGGAGCGATGGGGCCTTGGGCGGCCAAAAGCCACGCTCTCTAATTATGGAAGGCGCCGTGGGGCAGTCCCACTGCCTTGCGGGTTCGATAACCTCGATTGGCTCACTGTCTGTGACTAAGCCCAAAAGGGCCACATCGTTTGGCCACGACTGAAACATTGACAGGCCGATACGGCCTGTTACGCCCCCATGCAGGTACACGCACGCCGAGTCGCCGTATTAACGGTATTGATTCGTATTTGAGATACGGAGGATGACGCTCTTGAGACTCGAAGTGCTAGGCACTGCTACTATGGTCTACCCAGGTAACTTCGTTAGTACGGTGGAACCGACAGGAGTTTACACCGCTTTCCTATTCCATATGA
>JAMAFX010000360.1:0-36649 GCA_023625875.1 Trichocomaceae sp. PYS4502 | reverse complement strand
CTATAGAATTACAAAGTTATGGTTTATATTTATTATGTGCTATTTATAGAAATTCTGAGTCATCCACTTCTTCTAGTTTAACTTATTTTTTATTAGGTGCTTTAGCTTCTTGTTTTATATTATTAGGTATAGCTATAATATATAGTAATTTAGGTATAACATACCTAGATCATTTTTATTTAATAAATAATTTATCTTCTATTGTAGATCAAAATATTGATAATTATACTAAGTTTATACCTTATTCTATATTATTAATAACTGTTGGTTTATTATTTAAAATATCTGCAGCTCCTTTCCATTTTTGATCTCCGGATGTTTATGATGGTATACCTACAATAGTTACTACTTTTGTTGCAAATATAGCAAAAATATCTATATTAATTTTAATATTACAATTAGTACATTTTACAAGTAATATTTATATTTCTTCTAATTACTCTTGAACAATAAGTTTATTATTGAGTTCTTTATTATCATTAACTATTGGTACTGTATTAGGTTTAACTCAATTTAGAATTAAAAGATTGTTGGCTTATAGTACTATTTCACATTTAGGATTTATGCTGTTAGCACTTAGTATTAATAGTGTAGAATCAATACAATCATTTATATTTTATTTAATACAATATAGTATATCAAATGTTAATTCTTTTATAATATTAGTAGCTATAGGTTATAGTTTATATAGCTATAATGATAGTAATATAAATACTAAACAAATAGTAGATAAAAGTAATTCACCTATACAATTGATAACTCAATTAAAAGGATATTTTCATATAAATAGTATATTAGCTTTAAGTTTTGCAATTACTTTATTCTCATTTGCCGGTATACCTCCTTTAATGGGATTCTTTGCAAAACAGATGATATTCTCTTCTGCATTGCAAGAAGGATTTATTTTCTTAACTTTAATAGGAGTATTAACTAGTGTTATCAGTGCTGTTTATTATTTATATATAGTAAAAACTATGGTTTTTGATTGACATTCTTATATATATTTAAACAAATTAAATAATTTAAGAATACCTGCGATTGTTACTAAAAATAATAAAAAAATAAAAGAAATTTATTTTAGTTCAGATTTTACTTTATCTAGTTCTTTTAGTTTAAGTATTTCAATATTAACTTTAGTAATATTATTATTTATGTTTATACCTAATGAATTATTAAATATGTCAAATATCCTTTCTATACTTTTATTTGTGCCTAATACTTTATAGTCTTATTTGTTTTTTCAAATATAAATATAATCAAGTTTATATTTAGTTTAATATGTGAGAGTCATTAATATTTATAATACAAAAATAAAATATATAATTTATAATACCATGTTTAAAAATTTAAAAAATATAAAATCATCTATTAAAAATAGATTTTCTTTATATAAAATGTTATTAGATATTTCATCTGATTTATCTAATAAAAAAAATATGATTATCAATCTTATATTTGATAATAAATATCAAATAAGATCCTTTATAGGTATAATCTTATTAAAATTATTAAGCTCTAATCCTATAGAGTTTTTACATTATTCATCGAATATAACTATATTTATATTAATTAGACATATAATGCTTTTCTGATATATTAAGATTATACCTGGAATTATCAATAATATATTTAAAAAATTAAATATAGATTTAGGGAAATATAATAAATTTGTTATTTATTTATTTATAATTTTAACTAAAATATTTATATTTTTTTATGGAGGATTATCTGGTATAATATACCTTACCATCTTTGATGTAAAATTAATTAATTTTAATATATATAACGATATGAATATTAATATTTTACCTTCTTCAAGCTCTAGTAATAATATTGTACCTTCTAGTAATAGAGTAACTAACGATGTACCCTCTGATGTTAGAGGTGATACTACTGTATCCACAACTACTAGAAGAAGTAGTTTATTTGTAAATGATATGGAAGATTTTGATTTTTCAACCTTAGATTTATTTACAGATAGTAATGTTGTACCTTCTACTGAAAGAGGAAGTAGTGTTGCTCCTACTAGTAATAGAACAAACAGTGTTGTTCCTACTAGTAATAGAACAAACAGTGTTGTTCCATATAGAGGTGGTTTAAGTACAGAAAATACTACTATACAGAGAAAATTAACTCATATTGAACATAGAGCGATTATAGATCATAATTTAACAGGAGGATTTAAAGCCGTTGATGCTTTTAGCGATTTAAAGATATTAAACTCTAATTCAGAAAAAGTACGTCTTACTTTCCTTGATGCATATAAAAATAGTAATTCCTTTGTTCATACTATTTTTATAGATCATAATAAAGTAAGATCTATTTATATACCTGAAATAAATAAATATTATGATCCAGATCATAGTATTTGATTTGTGGAAGATACTAAACAATGAGTGGAGTCTTGTATTCTTTATGGAAAGAATGAAAATAAAATAACTTATTTACCTGATTTAAAATTAAAAAGATCTGGAGTAGATTCTTTAACTACTTTCTTTTTAAATAAAGGAATAAATCCTTTATTCTTTGATAATTCGATAAAAAAAGATTTAATAGAAATAAATCATTGAAATCTTCATCACATTAATATGTACGATTCTATACAGTATCCGTTGCCTGATTTACACCAAATAACACCAGAAAAATATACAGAATATTTATTCTCAATTAATGAAGTATATTTGAAAGCTGCTTATATGAAGTTATATGCTGTTCATAGACCTGATACATTGTTTGCATCTGTTGCTGCAAAATTAATGGTAGTTATAAACAATCCTTATTTGGATGAACCTACTAGACATAATGTTAGAATGCTTGTTCAACAATTATATGCACAGAGAACTCAACTTAGAGTTTTATCCGATGACATAGGTCAAAGATGTTTATTGCTAAAAAATAAATATCCATGAATAGCTCATTCAGAAGTAGTGATTAATGAAAATAAAAATAATATAAGAATAAAAATTCCTCCTTTAAATAGATAGTATGTATAAATAATATAAAATCACAGAGCAAAGAAAAATTAAGAAATAAATATATATATATTATTTATGAGAATTTTTAAAAGTCATCCTTTATTAAAATTAGTGAATTCTTATATAGTGGATTCACCTACACCATCTAATTTAAGTTATTTATGAAATTTTGGGTCATTATTAGCTCTTTGTTTAATAATACAAATTGTTACAGGTGTTACATTAGCTATGCATTATACTCCTAGTGCTTCTGAAGCTTTTAATTCTATAGAGCATATAATGCGTGATGTAAATAATGGTTGATTAATACGTTATTTACATTCAAATACAGCATCTGCTTTCTTTTTTTTAGTGTATCTACATATAGGTAGAGGTATATATTATGGTTCTTATAAAGCGCCTAGAACTTTAACTTGAATCATAGGTAGTATAATTCTTATAATTATGATGGCTACAGCTTTCTTGGGTTTGTCAAATAGCCCAAAATGACACAAACAAAATAAAAATAACAAAAATAAAAACAATTTTAATAGAAGATATTTTTCTACTGATACTAATTCAGGTAATCATAGTAAAGTATTAACTGAGTTTTTAACAAGTAAGAATTTAAAGGCAGTTACTTGCTTTGAGGATTTACAACTACAGGAAATAAAAGATAAAATAAATAAGTTTTCAAAAGATAAAGCCGGTATTTATTTAATACTTAATAAAGTTACATTAGATTATTATATAGGTTCTGCTGCTACTAGTAGATTTTATTCAAGATTCCACAAACATTTAATAAGTTTGGTAGGAAGTAAAATTGTTAAAAATGCTGTAAGAAAATATGGTATTGATAATTTTGCATTTCTTATACTAGAATTATTTCCAGAAAAAGTAAATAAAGAAAACAATAAAAGGCTATTGAACATAGAAGATTTTTATCTTAAATCTCTTTTACCTAACTATAATATTCTTACTGAAGCAGGTAATAGCTTTGGATACAAACATACGGAAATAGACCGTATTAAAATGAAAACTAATTATAGTCAAGAACGGCGTAATAGAATAGGATTATTAAATAAAGGTAAAAATTTAAGTGAAAGCACCATAGAAAAGATGAGAAATAAAGCCTTATCTAGATCATCTTATATTTATAGTTTAGAAGGTTTAGCTAATATGAGAAAGAATTCTAAACCTATTATACTTTATAATAAAGATGGTACGGTGTACGGAGAATATAGTTCTATTATAGAAGCAAGTAACAGTTTAAATTGTTCTGTTAAAACCATATCAAGAGCTTTAAATTCTAATAGTAAAATATTAAAAAGAACTTGATATGTAAAGTATAAATAATTAATTGTTTGTGTTATAGTCCCACAAGTTGAAAATCTTATACAACTTATAGAAGAAAATAAGATTAAAGTGGAATACCCTGACAAGGGTATTGAGAAATAAAAATTTCTTGGCAATGTCAGTGAAAACGGTTAAAAATGTTTAACACCGAGACCGTCGGTTATCTATATGATCGCTACAGACTGGGTCACTGATGGGTAGCTGAAATGCTGCTTAATGTACAGTCGGAACTTTACACTTATTGTGTATATAATATACGAATTTAAAGTTATTATAACATTGTAACTTTTGCAATGTAAGTTTGTATGTTTTACCTTACGGTCAAATGTCTCTATGAGGTGCTACAGTTATTACAAATATGATGAGTGCTATACCATGAATAGGTCAAGATATAGTTGAATTTCTGTGAGGAGGTTTCTCAGTTAATAATGCAACTTTAAATAGATTTTTTGCATTACATTTTGTATTACCTTTTGTATTAGCTGCATTAGTTTTAATGCATTTAATATCATACCATGAAACTGTTGGATCTGGTAATCCTTTAGGTATATCAAGTAATTATGATAGATTACCTTTTGCTCCTTATTATATATTCAAAGATTTAATAACTATCTTTTTATTTTTCTTTGTTTTATCTGTATTTGTATTTTTCATGCCTAATGCTTTAGGTGATAGTGAAAACTATGTTATGGCTAACCCTATGCAAACTCCACCTGCTATAGTACCTGAGTGATACCTACTACCTTTCTATGCTATTTTAAGATCTATACCTAATAAATTATTAGGAGTTATAGCTATGTTTTCTGCTATATTAATAATATTAACTATGCCTATAACAGATTTATCTAAATATAGAGGTTTACAATTTAGACCTTTAAGTAAAGTAGCATTTTATATATTTGTGGCTAACTTTTTAATATTAATGCAAATAGGTGCAAAACATGTTGAGACTCCTTTTATTGAATTTGGTCAAATATCTACTATTTTATACTTTTCACATTTCCTTGTAATAATGCCTTTAGTAAGTTTTATTGAAAATACTTTAGTTGAATTAGTTACTAGAAAAAATTAATATTTCATTTACTTTTAAAATTGTATTTATTTTTTTTTTAAGAGCTTGAGTAGAAGGTTCTACGTTTTGATTGCAAATTGAAATACAGGGATTCGAGTTCCCCTGGCTCTTTTTAATAATATAATATTATATATATATAATATTATATTTATTTTTATAGTATTAGATAAATTTTTAGTTTATTATTAAAATTTATATGTTTAATTAATATTAAATAGTATTATTTATGTTTATAAATATGAAAAAATATGTAGTTGATTAGTTTATTATCTATTATTTCTATAATTGAAGGTTTATTAGTAGTAGTTCCTGCTTTATTATCTGTTGCTTTTGTAACTATAGCTGAAAGAAAGACTATGGCAAGTATGCAAAGAAGATTAGGTCCTAATATTGTAGGTTATTACGGGCTTTTACAAGCATTTGCTGATGCTTTAAAATTATTGTTAAAAGAATATGTTGCTCCAACACAGGCTAATATTATTTTGTTTTTTCTTGGTCCTATTATAACTTTAATATTCTCTTTATTAGGTTATCTTGTTGTTCCTTACGGTTCTGGACTATATATTTCTGATTATAATTTAGGTATATTATATATGTTAGCTGTTTCTTCTCTTGCAACATATGGTATTTTATTAGCAGGTTGATCTGCTAATTCAAAATATGCTTTTTTAGGTTCATTAAGAAGTACAGCTCAATTAATTAGTTATGAATTAATATTAAGTTCAGTTATATTATTAGTAGTTTTACTTTCAGGTAGTTTAAATTTAATATCTATAGTAGAATCACAAAGAGTTATAAGTTTTGTATTTCCTTTATTTCCTTTATTTTTAATATTTTTTATAGGTTCTATAGCGGAAACAAATAGAGCACCGTTTGATTTAGCCGAAGCTGAATCTGAACTTGTAAGTGGATTTATGACAGAGCATTCATCTGTAATATTTGTATTTTTCTTTCTTGCTGAATATGCAAGTATTATATTAATTTGTGCATTAAATAGTTTATTATTTTTAGGAGGTTATTTAAGTATAATACCTTTAGATATTTTAATTAGTATTTTTAATGTATTTTTTGACGTTAAAGAAACTATTTTATATGATTTTTTCATAAATATATCTTCTTCTCCTTTAAATTTAGCTATTAAAACAAGTATTTTAATATTTGTTTTTATTTGAGTTAGAGCTTCTTTCCCTAGAATACGTTTTGATCAATTAATGTCAGTTTGTTGAACTGTGTTATTACCAATAATAATAGCATATATTGTTTTAATACCTTGTATTGTATATGGTGCAGCTATTTTACCTGTAAATATAGCGTTAAACTAATATGTATATATACATATTAAACGTTTATACTATTATATAGGTCAATTTAGATTATTATTATAAATATAATAAGTATCTACAGCATATGTAGGTTGATATAAATATTAAAAATTTTTTTTAATTTTTAATATACAGTAAGTTTAGAAAAAAAAATTAAAAAAAAAAAAAATGTCTTTATTGTTATTATTAATACCTTTAATAGGTATAAGTTTTGTTGTTTTAGAATCTAACTATGGTTTATCTATAAATAACATAAAAATAAAATCTATAGGATTGATTACTTCTGTAGTAAATTTGATAATTTCTTTATTTATGTTTATATTATTTGATTTCTCAAGTAAACAATTTCAATTTATTGAAGAACAATACCAAATAAATTATTTTGATATATATTTAGGTGTAGATGGTTTATCTATATATTTTGTATTATTAACTACAATAATAATGCCTATTGCATTATTATCTAATTGAAATTCAATACAATCTAAAAATGTATTATCATTTGTAGTAATTATTTTACTATTAGAATCGTTATTATTAGCTGTTTTTTTAGTTTTAGATATATTATTATTTTATATTTTTTTTGAAAGTATTTTACCTCCTTTATTTTTATTAATAGGTTTATTTGGGTCTAGTAATAAAGTAAGAGCTAGTTTTTATTTATTTTTATATACTTTATTCGGATCATTATTTATGTTACTATCTATAATAACAATGGCTTCTATTATGGGTACAACTGATTTTGATGCTTTATTTAAAACTAATTTTGAATTTACAACACAATTATTTTTATTTTATGGTATATTTTTATCTTTTGCTGTAAAAACACCTACAATTTTTTTAAATACTTGATTATTAAAAGCTCATGTAGAATCTCCTTTATCTGGTAGTATAATTTTAGCTGGTATAGTTTTAAAACTAAGTTTATATGGTATATTTAGATTAATATTACCTTTATTACCTAAAGCATCTTTAAATTATACATTTATAGTATATGTTATAGGTGTAATAACTATTATATATGCTAGTTTTAGTACTTTAAGAACAATAGATGTAAAAGAACTTATAGCTTATTCTTCTGTATCTCATGCAGCTGTGTATCTTTTAGGTGCATTTAGTAATACTATACAAGGAATAGAAGGTGCTATTACTTTAGGTTTAGCTCATGGTTTTGTATCTTCTGGTTTATTTATTTGCGCTGGAGGAATTTTATACGATAGATCATCTACTAGATTAATAAGTTATTATAGAGGTATAGGACAAATTATGCCTATTTTTAGTATACTATTCTTAATATTATGTTTAGGTAATTGTGGAGCTCCTTTAACTTTAAATTTTTTAGGAGAATTCATGTCAATATATGGTGTATTTGAAAGAATGCCTATTTTAGGTGTACTGGCTAGTTCTTCTATAGTATTTTCTGGTGCGTATACAATATATATGTATAATAGAATAGCATTTGGTGGTTCATATTCTATTTTCTTTAAAGAAAACTTAAGAGATGTGAATAAAAGAGAATTTATCATGTTATTAATTTTCGTTGTTTTAACAGTATTATTCGGTATATACCCAGCTCCTATTTTAGACGGTTTACATTATTCAGTTTCTTCATTAATATATAATGTTAATATATAAAATTTAATTAATTATTTTTAATAAAATTAACTTTTATTAATTCTTATTAGCTCAGTGGTAGAGCAGAATACTTCTAATATTTTGACCTAGGTTCGAATCCTAGATAAGATTGATAATATATATATTATATTTATATATACAAAATTTTTTGCAGATAAATCTTGTTAGTATATATGATATATATATATTATGTCTATATATAATAGTAATAATTATAAACATGCCTCAATTAATACCTTTTTTCTTTGTAAATCAAGTAGTATTTACTTTTGCTATATTAACAATATTAGTATATGCTTTTTCTAAATACATATTACCTAAATTTGTACGTATTTTTATAGCTCGTTTGTATATAAATAAATTATAATTTTAATAAATTATAATATAAATATGTAGATGAATTTGAGAGTCATAATAATATATTATACAAAAATAAATATAGAATTAAAAATTAGACACAAATGAACGAAAACTACGTAATGAGTCCACTGGACCAATTCGAAATTAGAGACTTACTTTCTCTTAATATAAGCTTATTAAATAATAGTCATATATCTATAACAAATATAGGTTTATATTTATCAATAGGTATAATATTAATAATAAGTTATAGCTTATTAGCTACAAATCAAAATAAATTAATACCTAATAACTGATCATTAAGTCATGAAACTTTATATTTTACTGTTCATGGTATAGTGATTAATCAAATTAATTCAAATAAAGGACAAATTTATTTCCCTTTTATATATTCATTATTTATTTTTATTTTAGTAAATAATTTACTTGGTATGATACCTTATAGTTTTGCATCTACATCACATTTTATATTAACTTTCTCAATTAGTTTTACTGTTGTTTTAGGTGCTACAATATTAGGATTCCAAAAACACGGATTAAAATTTTTTTCTTTATTTGTACCTTCTGGTTGTCCTTTAGGTTTTTTACCTTTATTAGTTTTAATTGAATTTATTTCATATTTATCAAGAAATGTATCATTAGGATTAAGATTAGCTTCAAATATCTTATCAGGACATATGCTTTTATCTATATTAGGTGGATTTACATATAATATAATGACTAGTGGTATATTATTTTTCTTCTTAGGTTTATTACCTTTAGCATTTATAATAGCATTTTCAGGTTTAGAATTAGCTATTGCTTTTATTCAAGCCCAAGTTTTTGTAGTTTTAAGTTGTTCTTATATTAAAGATGGATTAGACTTACATTAATTGCTAATATATATAAGTATGTATATAAGCCCCTATAGCTCAAGGGTAGAGCAAGATACTGTTAATATCTGTATAGATGTTCGAGTCATCTTAGGGGCTAGGGATAAAACCCTAAAATAGGTATTTTACCTGTAAATGGAAAGTTCGGTATTATATAATAGTATATATGTGTTAAACATAGGGTCAAAAGATGAAAGGGTCTAGTAGAAACTATAGAACTTTATAAATTAAAAATTTATGTATTGTTTGCGAGCATGTATCCTTATATTTAATTTTTATTTAGAACCATAATTTTACAAAAACCGTCTTATTATTTTCATGAAAAATAAATTGATATGTATATATATACATATCAATTGTATTTTAAACAATTTAGATAGATAGTTATATCTATCAAAAAAAAATATATTTTTGAGTTTGATGATGGCTCTGATTGAACGCTGTCCAAGTACTTGACACATGCTAATCGTACGACTTTATTTTTATAGTAAAGTAGTGGTGTACAGGTGAGTAAATGATAATTTGGCTACCTTAGAGTAAGAGTAGATCTCTTATAAAAAAAAAAGGAAATAAAAATTCTGCTTTAAGATGTTAATCTTTATCTCGGTGAAGTAGTAGAAAAGGTAATGTCTTTTTCTAGCTAACATTCGTAGTCGTGACTGAGAGGTCGATCGACCACATTGGGTCTGAAAAAACCCCAATGCGTATTAGTACAGCAGTGAGGGATATTGGTCAATGGTCTAACGACTGAACCAGTAACTTGGAAGAATGTAATGTATTTTAAATACAGTAACGATTAATTCGTATAAAATTCTAAATAGGATAATGATAATGACAATTTCCTATTTATAAGTCTTGACCAAATTACGTGCCAGCAGTCGCGGTAATACGTAGAAGACTAGTGTTAGTCATCTTTATTAGGTTTAAAGGGTACCTAGACGGCAAATAACACTTTAATAGAGTACTTATTTGCTAGAGTTTTATAAGAGAAGGAAGAACTTCTGGAGTAGTGATAAAATACTTTGATACCAGAGGGACTGGTAACGGCGAAGGCATCCTTCTATGTAAAAACTGACGTTGAGGGACGAAGGCTTGGGTAGCAATAAGGATTAGATACCCTAGTAGTCCAAGCAGAAAATGATGAATGTCATAGGCTAGATATCGAATTTAGCCTATAAATGAAAGTGTAAGCATTCCACCTCAAGAGTACTATGGCAACATATAAACTGAAATCATTAGACCGTTTCTGAAACCAGTAGTGAAGTATGTTATTTAATTCGATAATCCGCGAATAACCTTACCACAATTTGAATAATATTAAGTTATTACAAGCGCTGCACGGCTGTCTTTAGTTAATGTCGTGAGATCTGGTTAACTCCTAAAATTAACGGAAACCCTCACTTTATTTGTATATATAAAGTGGTTCTCCAGTATAGTGGAAAGATAAAAGGGATTAAGACAAGTCATCATGGCCTAAATATTGTGGGCTATAGACGTGCCACATATGCCTCTACAAAGGGATGCGATATTGTAAAATGGAGCTAATCCCCAAAATTGGATATAATATGGATTGTTGTCTGTAATTCGACAGCATGAATAAGGAATTACTAGTAATCGTGAATCACCATCGTCACGGTGAATCTAATCTCAGCTAGGTACTAACCACTCGTCAGGCGCTGAAAGGAGTATGTGCAATAAGTTTGGTTTATTTATATTATTAATATAAATAAATAGATATATAAATATATAGGTATAATTTTCGTATGCATGACTTTAATTGGTGTTAAGTCGAAATATGGTTCGTGTAATGGAAATTGCACGGGATTAATAAATTTGAATCAATAAAAAACTTTAACTTGTTTTTTAAAGTAAGGAATTTAGGGTGTAATTAGATATTCTAAATTCCTTTTAAGGAAGGTTCCATTATTGGTAAAATGGGTTGAGCTGTAAACTCAATAGCAATATGCTTTTATGAGTTCGAATCTCTTGCTTCCTATAAAGATATGTATAAACAATTATCTTTTTCTTTTTTATTTTGATATTATATTTAAATATATAATATGACAAAAATAATATAATATAAATTTATGAATAATATAAATATACTAAAAGATATTAATTCTGGTTTTGTTCCTGAAATTATTGATATAATTTATTTATTATCTATTATATTTGGAATTTCAATAATAATAAATAAAAATCCGATTATTTCAGTATTATTTTTAATAGGGTTATTTGTAAATATTTCTACTTTGTTAATAATAGTAGGATTTAGTTTTATAGGGTTATCTTACATATTAGTATATGTAGGAGCTGTTTCGATTTTATTTTTATTTATATTAATGTTAATAAACATAAGAATATCAGAACTTTCAAATGAAACTAATAATGACACACCTTTAGCTATTTTAACAATTATGTTGTTTTATTTTATAATGGCACAGATTTTACCTAGTAAATTAAATTTATTAAATACAAACAGAAATTCTTCTTCAAATATACACGATATAAATATAAATGAGTTATTTTTTGATGAACATATACAATATGTAAGCAGTAAATCTTGAGATAATTCATTAGTAGATATAACTCATATTACAGGTATAGGTAATGTAATGTATACAAATTATGCTATTTGACTTCTTATATCATCTATAATATTATTATTAGCAATGGTAGGTTCTATTGTTATAACAAAAAAACAAAATTAAAATATAATATTATTAGCGAGTAGGAGAGAATAGAATAGATAATTCCTTTTACTATGTATATATATATATCTTTATGAACTTGTATGTTTACATAATATTTATAAATATGGTTTATATACCTAAAAAAAATTTTCAACATCATCCCTTTCATTTAGTGTCTCCTTCTCCTTGACCTTTATATACAACTATATCTTTAGGTATATTAACAACTTCTACAGTTTTATTTATGCATGGTTTTGAATTTTATCAATATTTTGTATTAGTTAGTGTATTTAATGTTATATATTCTATGGGTTTATGATTTAGAGATATAATTTCTGAGGGGACTTATTTAGGAAATCATACTTATGCTGTACAAAGAGGATTAAATTTAGGAGTTGGTTTATTTATAATATCAGAAGTATTTTTTTTCTTAGCTATTTTTTGAGCTTTTTTCCATAGTTCTATATCACCTAGTGTAGAATTAGGTGCACAATGACCTCCTATGGGTATTGAAGGTGTTAATCCTTTTGAATTACCATTATTAAATACTATAATTTTATTATCATCTGGAGTTACTATAACTTATGCTCATCATTCATTAATACAGGGAAGTAGAAAAGGTGCATTATATGGTACTATAGCTACTATAGTTTTAGCTGTAATATTTACAGGTTTACAAGGTTTAGAATATACTGTTTCATCTTTTACTATATCAGATGGTGTATATGGATCATGTTTTTATTTTGGTACAGGTTTCCACGGGTTAATTATAACAGTAGCCCTTTATGTTTATTTATATTTAATTATAACAAATAATAATAATAATGAAACATTTAAAGATAAATTATTTATTATTAATCCTTCTTCAAAATCCTTTTATTTGGATAAATCCTTTATTGAATGATTTGTAGGGTTTACGGATGCAGAAGGAAACTTTAATATTAACTTAAGAAATTTATTAGATAATACTTATAAAAGTGCTCAATTTACATTTCAAATAGGTTTACACGAGGATGATATAAAAATATTGGAGTTTATTATGTATAATTTGAAGTGCGGGCACATATCTAAATCTAAAGGTAGAGTGAATTATTTTGTAAATGATAAAAATTCTTTATTAAATATAATAATACCTATATTTGATTATTATATGCTAAACAGTTCGAAAGTTTATCATTATAAAGTATTTAGAAATGCAATTATGCTTATAAAGGATAATGCTCATTTATTAGATGAGAATAAAATAAAAATAATAAAATATCAAGAAGAAATGAATAAAATGTCTGGTAAATGGGTTCCTGATTATAATAATAATATTAATATAACTAAATATTGATTAGCCGGGTTTATAGATGGGGATGGTACTTTCTCAACTAATAAATACGTGCCAAGATTTAAATTGGAAAATCATATTAAAGAATTGAATTTATTTTATAAAATAAAAGAATTTATAGGTTCAGGTAATTTAGTAATAATAAATAGACAAGAACAAAATATTGTTAATACAACTATTGTATTAGAAGTTAATTTAGTAAAAAATCTTATAGACGTTATTATACCTTTAATGTATAATAATAATATATTATTACTAAAATCACAAAAATGTGATGATTTTTTATTATGAGTTAAATTAGTTGATATTTATTATAAAGGTTATCATACTTTACCTGAAGGTAAGTTAATTTTTGATACTATTAAATCAAATATTAATAAATATAGATTGACTACTAATTCACATCTAAAAAAATTAGATTTTGATATTATTAAATTAGAAGATTCAATAAGTAAACTTTATTTAAAGGATAGTCCTTATGAAATAAAACAAGGAATTAGATATTATAGAGGAACTAACAAATTAGTTAGTGAATCTATAGAGATTACTGTTATATATAATAATAATAATAGAATTATATATAAAAGTATCTCAGAATGTTCTAAAGAACTTAAAATAAGTAGAAAAATAATAAAAGACTGTTTAGATACAGGGAATAGTTATAAATGTTATAGTTTTGTTTATAATTAAATTATAAATAAAAAAAAAATAAAGTAAATAGCAAGAAAGTCTTATTTAAGATAACTTGCTGCCAAGTATATATAAATGATTTTATATATAAAGGTTCAACGACTACCTAATAAATATTATGTTACTTTTAGTAAACAATGGGTTTAACACTTTACACATTAATTATTATAGTTTAATAAGCACTAATGTGAAGATATAGTCTAACCAATAATCAAAGTTATTGAAAATAAAAATTGTACATGTTATAATAGGAACAGCCTTTTTAGCCGTAGGATTATGACGTTTAATGGCTTATCATTTAACTGACCACCATCATCTTGGATATGAATCTGGAATTTTATATTGACATTTTGTTGATGTAGTATGATTATTTTTATATATATCAATATACTATTGAGGTTATTAAAAAATTTTATAAAAAAAAAATTTTTTTTTTAACGTGTTAATTCAATGGTAGAATATTATGCTACGGACATAATTATATGAGTTCGAATCTTATACACGTTTTATTATATTTTAATTTGTAGTAATAGTGTATATAGGTTATATATATCTAAGAGACCTTAGTTTAAAGGTAAAACATATGACTTTTAATCATTATCTTGTGGGTTCAAATCCCATAGGTCTTATTAACAATGACTATAGTTTAATGGTAGAATCGTCGACTTCCACTCGATAAGTGCTGATTCGAATTCAGCTAGTCATATTATTAAAAAATTTTAATTTTTAATAAAAATTATTTAAATTAAAGACGATCATAAGTTAGCGGTAGACTATTCGTTTACCAAACGAGATGCGCTGATTCGAATTCAGCTGATCGTAATTTAATTCTAAATTGGTTTTAGAGTTAGTAACTTAATAGGTAAAGAATATCTTTGTCGAAGATATAGATGTCGGATCGAGGCCGACCTAACTCGATATAATTGCAAAGGAAAGGTAGCCATAGGTAGGGCGGGTCGTTTGCTAAACGATATATTTATATATCTAAGAGTTCGAATCTCTTCTTTTCCGTATAAGAGTATAGTTTAAAGGTAAAACCGCAAACTTCAAATTTGCATTTCTTAGTTCAAGTCTGAGTACTCTTGAAGTAGAAATAAATTATAAAATAGATTCTTTAACTTAACCGGTAAAGTGTATTCTTGATAAGAATATGTTCAGTGTTCGACCCACTGAAGAATCATAGAGAGTTGGCTGAGTGGTTTAAGGCGACTAGCTTGAGTCTAGTTAAAGGTAAAACTTTCATATGTTCGAATCATATACTCTCTGAGTATCTAATGACAGGTTAGAGCCAGGTTGGTTAGGCGTCTCATTTGGGTTGAGGAATTGTTATGTTCGAATCATAATAACCTGATAAATTAAACAAAAACAATTTGTTACAATTTAGCTATAAACTAGTTATATAAATTTTATTTTTTTTCTTTTATGTATAAAAAGAAATTATTATGGATAATTGGCTATATATTAAAGAATCATAGGAAGATCAGCTAGATTCTAAGATAAATCCTATAATAATAAAACAAAGTGAATTGAAATATCTTAGTAACTTTAGGAAAATAAATCAAACGAGATTTTTATTTAAGTTAATACTAAATAAATAACAAAGCCTATGTATATATATATTTCGAATTAATTAAGTTATAATTTAGTTCTTATTGTATAATTTAATTAGAGTGTAAGTATATATTTAAAGTAAAACGGAAAATATCTGTTTGAATATAGGGGAACCTTCCTCTAAGGCTAAATATAATATATAAGCGATAGTGAATAAGTACCGTGAGGTAAAATTTGAAATAGTAATTTTATAAGCAGCTCGAGTAAAAATTAAAATTAAGAATAAGAGTGTACCTTTTGCATAATGGGTCAGCAAGTTAATTTTAGATGCAAGTGTATAATTAATTATCTAAGATAAACCGATTATGAAAAAATGATAAGTATCTAGAATTAGACCCGAAGGCTAGTGATCTTACCATGATCAGGGTTAAAAAAGCCCGAACGGGTTATCGTTGTATAGATATCCGATGAATTGTGGTAAGTTAGTGAAAGATAAAACTGACTAGTATAGCTGGTTTTCCGCGAAACCTATGTTAGTAGGTAATCCAACTTACATCTTAGCAGGTACAGAACTGTGATCTCGGACAATATTATTTTAATATTTGTTTACATCGGGGGATTGTAGTGATTTTATCGGAGAGTATTTGCACTCGGAAGGGCAAAGATGATTATTGGATAATCGGACATAGTACGATAAGGTTGTATGTCTAAAGGGAAACAGCCCTGAACAAGAGTTTAAGGTTCCAAAATTATTGTTGAGTGAAATTAAGGATGTTTTTTTCAAAAACAATCAGGAAATAGGCTTAGAGGCGGCCATTTTTTGAAGATCTCGTAACAGAGCACTGATTAAATCTAATAGGAAAAAATACCGAAAATTTAACGGATCTAAATAATATACCGAAACCTTGTACACTATATTTGTGGGGTAGCGGAACATCGGGTGTGTTTATATATATATTTTTTAATATATTTTTTTATTGCTTGCCTTTAAAAGGTAATACTTTCATGAATATTTTTATTTATAAAATGCTTTTATAGGTAATGCTGTCATGAATATTTTTATGAATATTTATTATTTATAAAAATACTTGCATAAATATATTTGCATGAGTATTTTTATTATAAGAAAGTTTACACTGATGTTTTTATAAAAATGCTTTTACGAGTGTTTTATAATAAAAATATTTGCACAAGAGTTTTATAAAGATACTTTTATGAGTGTTTTTATAAAATTCTTGCACGAGTGTTATTTTTTAATGCTTATGTAAATTCTTATAATAAAATTTAATGAACTAAACCCGATAGAGAATGCTGGCATGAGTAACGAAAAAGGTTAAACCTCGCCTAAAGCTTATGGTATCTAATTAAATTTCGGTGTCTAAGTAATTTATCTAAAGATAATTACGATGACGTTATATATGACACGAGTCAAACATCTATACTCGTATATAAATTAATATATCATAATATTATATTTGGAAGATTATATAACCTATGTGAAGTATCATAGGTTCAGGAAATAAATCTTTTAAATTAATATGTTTATACAGTATTATATATAGTATATAATATTATATATTATATGATGAGTTTATATTTTGATACTCCAAAAAAATTATATAATTTAAGGACTAGTAATTATATAAATTTTTTTATCATTATTTAATTCGCTTTAGTGTTAAAAAGTTAGTATGGAGTAAAATCTAATTTTTTTAATACTAGAGATATTAATTACACCGTGCCTAGATACTAACACAAGTAAGCAAGTAGAGTATACAAAGGCGTTTGAGTGAACAATCATTAAGGAACTCGGCAAATTAACTACCGTAACTTCGGGATAAGGAGAGCCATTTTTATTTATTTGACCAAATAAATGTCTTGGATAATTAAATAGATAGAAAGAGGAGGCATAGAATAATGTTGTACGACTGTTTAATAAAAACAAAGCACTCTGCCAAGATAAAATGTCTAAGTATTGAGTGTGATGTCTGCCCAATGTCGGCTGGATAACGGATTTATCTTGATATATATTTGAGGTTTTGAAGGATACCCCGATAAATGGCGGCCTTACCTATGAGGGTCCTAAGGTAGCGGAATACCTTGGCCGTTAAATGCGGTCTTTGCATGAATGACTTAACGATACAACAGCTGTCTCGATGATTGTCTCAGTGAAATTGGAATAGCAGTGCAGATACTGTTTACCTCTAGATAGACGAGAAGACCCTATGCAGCTTTACTGTTACTAATTACAAGAGGTTAACGTTAAGTTAATTGCGAGTGTATAAGGTAGTCGTAAGATAATAATGAAACACCTTTATTTGTACTTATTATACTCTTGATGATTAGAAGGCAGTTTATGCGGGGCACAGATCCCACAAAAAGTACCTGGGTATATCCAAAGTTCATATTGTAAATTTGTAAATTATAAATTTACAAATACTTTAATTTGTTATTAATTATGTTAATAATAATACAGTTATATTTAGATTAAGTTCAGTATATTTTTTATTTTAGTAAGATTTTAACTATATGGTGAATAGATGTATTTTAGGCTTTAATTATTTTTTAGCTTATTTTTATATTAATATTGTATATATTCTTTATTAATATAATATTTATATATACTATAAAAGTTTAATGGCTAAATCTTGCTTTACTGTTTGACTTACAAGTCTATCAGTCGCGTAAGCGGGGCATATGATCACAAGATGCATAAAGGAAAGGTCTTGGATTAAAGAAAAAGTTACGCTAGGGATTTAGCTTAAGTCCCCTAATATCATAAGATATTATATAATTTGGGTAAATTTCAAAAACAACTTTATAAGTGAATTTGAAGCGAAACTTATTTTAGCTTTTTTTATCTAGTATAAAATAAAATAAGGACGTTCAACGACTAAAAGGTGAGTATTGCTAACAATAATCCTTATTAGATACGCCCAACATCTTTATAAAATTGAATTTGTATAAATATTATTATTAAATGATAATAATGAAATAGACTTGTTAATATCAAGCTTGTTATTTATAATAACGTTATAATGTAAAAATATGTTAAATATTATAAAATCTAAATTAAATATTTCATATAAAAAAAAACACAGTAATAATAAAAATGTTACTATAGGATATAAAAATTTTGTACCTTCAATAAGAAATTGAAAAAATAGTATTTATGTTTATAATAAAAATACTTTAAGTTTAGTACCTGTAGCCAGTAATTATATTATGAAATTAATTAAAGGTTATTTTAACTTATCTAATTTAAAATTAGAAAAAAAGTTAAGAAGGGAAAAAATACGACGTAGATCAGTTAAATTATCTACAAATAAAATTTTTTTAAGTGATGGTGAATTTAAACATACAAATGATAAAGTAATTATTACATTATATTTATATAATAGACAAAAATATAATTATTTGTATAAATTAAAAAAAAGATATGTAAGATTATTTATTAAGGCTAAATTTTTGGAAAAATTAAATCTAATTAAATCTGTAGGATTAAATATTCTAGAAAAACAAAGAAAAAAAAGTAATAATTTACTTAAAATTTTACCTAGTTATAAATCTAGAGTATCTTTGATTCAACATTTACAATATAAGAGATTTGTAAAAAAAGCTTCAAATAGACTTAAGTATTATATGTTTTATAAACAATTACTTTTTGTTAATCAAAATAAATTTAATTATTCTTATTTACAAGGTTTAATTTATTTAATTAAAAAAATATTTAATAAAAATGTAGAATTAAATTTAATAAATTTAAAATACTTTTATTTTAATAGTGATATTTTTTCACAACCTTTAGTTTTAAAACTAAGAAAAAAAAGAAATTTATTAAAATATTTAAAAGCTTGTATTAGAAAAGTAAAAATAAAAAAAACAAATGAAAAGATAAATAGATATTTTTTTGATCTTAATAAATTATTTAATATAAAACATATTGATATATTAAATAATTTGTTATACAAATTTTTAGAACAAAATGAAAAAAACTATAGTAATCCTTATACATTAAAACAGAAATACGATACTTCTTTATTAAAAAAAATAGTATTAAATAACATAAAATACAAAAGAGTATCAGGTGTTAGATTAGAAGCAGCAGGTAGATTAACTAAACGTTATACTGCTTCAAGATCTCGTTATAAAGTTATATATAAAGGTAATTTAGAAAATACACTTTCTTCTGTTAGAGGATATTCATCCGTATTATTAAGAGGAAATTTTAAACCTAATTTACAATATACTAAATTGAACTCTAAATCTAGAATTGGTTCTTTTGGTGTTAAAGGTTGAGTAAGTGGTGAATAAATTATCTTTATTTTAATTCTCATATCCTTTTTTATATAAAGATGAAGAAATAGTCTGAACCATTTTAAAAAAAATGGAAATAAATATATTTTATGATAACAAAAATTGAACAGGCTAATTTGCGCAAGAGAGTACAAATTGAGTGCGCGGTTTGGCACCTCGATGTCGGCTTAGCTCATCCACATGAATGCAAAAATCATGAAGGGTTCGACTGTTCGTCGATTAAAGAGCTACATGAGCTGGGTTTAGTATTAAGCCCCAAAATTATCGTTAGATAATTAAGTAAAACAGGTAAAATGCAAGGACTCATTATAATATGAAATTTGCAGCGAAGTTTATTTAGTGAATATTATAATATTTATAATATTAAATAAAAACGTTCAACGACTAAGGATAAATCCTAAACGCCTGATTTACATTCTAATAAAATTATTTATGTATAATAATTACTGTATTAATTACTGTAATGAAATAATATTTAATCAATATCTAGGATTTATTCCTAATAAATAATAAAAAAATGAAAACTATATTAATAAGATTTTTTATCTCCTTCATTTAATTAGAATGTAAAAGAAATAGTCTGAACAATAGAGAAATCTATTGAAATAGATATGGCTTATATCTATAACAAATTTGTTAATACGTCGTGAGACAGTATGGTTTCTATCTTCTAGAGGAAATTTAAGTAAAATAAAGATAGCCCCTTCGTACGAAAGGAGTTGGGTATGTTGATCCATGGTTTACTTGTTGTTTATAGTACAAAATTATTGTCGCTTACTTTTACTTAAGTAAGTTGTTTATAGGCACGGCAAGAAAGCTACATCAATTAAAGATAAGTGCTGAATGCATTTAAGCGCGAAGCTCACTTTAGGATACTTATAAACGTAGTAGAACACTACGATTTATTAAAAATTTATTTTTTTAATAAATAGGTTTTAGTTGTATATAGTATATAGATATATACTGACATAAAGTACTAATTTTTAAAATACTAATTAATTTATCTTTTCCATATATTCAGGTTTAGCCTGGTTAGCATAAAAGTAATGCACCCGTTTTGTAATCGGTAGAAGTAAGTGCGATACTTGCACTGGGCTACAGATAGTTAGACCCAATGGTCAAGTTGGTTAAGACATAACATTTTCACTGTTTTGACGGGAGTTCAAATCTCCCTTGGGTTAAAAAAAAGAAATTAGCTCAGCGGTAGAGCTGTCGCTTTACACGCGAAAGGTCAGGTGTTCAAATCACCTATTTCTTAATGTGGGTTGATGTAATGGTAGCATATTTGGCTCATGACCAAAATATTTAGGTTCAACTCCTAAGTCCGCAAGCCAAGGCTATAGCTTAATAGGTAAAGCGAACTGCTCATGATAGTTTGAATAAATGTTCGAGTCATTTTAGTCTTATATAATCTATTAAATAATCCAAGTGCTGAAATTGGTATACAGTGCAAACTTAAGATTTGCTGGCGTTAGCCGTGAACGTTCGACCCGTTCCTTGGATATAAGGGGTTATAGTTTAAATGGTAAGACGCCGATTTTGCAAGTCGTTATTTTGGGTTCGAGTCCCGATAACTCCAATACAATAAATTATACTGTTGTATATATTAGCTCGAAAAGCTCAAATGGTTGAGCGGAAAACTGAAGATTTTTAGGCTGTAAGTTCGAATCTTGCTTCGAGCAAATATAATTAGCTAAAATTATTTATATTTAAATAGTATAATTAACAAAGGAATTTAGTTTAACAGAGGAAAACCATTAATTTGATGTAGGTTCAAGTCCTACAATTTCTGATAGATAATAATAATAATAATAATAATTTTTTATATAGTTTTTGGTCTGTATGCTAATAAATTTTATACTATGAAACGTAATAACCAAGGACAATTAAATGGACAATTAAATGGACAAAAAAGAATTAGAGTAGATAGTCCTGAGAATAATCAAGATAACTCTAATGTTACAACTAGTAACTTACAAAATAATAGTGTATTACAATCTCAGTCTTCACAATCTCAATCTTCACAACCTGTTAATGATACAAACACTTCTCAAAATGCACCTAGTACATCTTATGATGAAGATCAAGGAGATACTATTAGTAATGCAGTACAAAGGGAATGTGACAGATATTTAAACAGGGTGCAATCAGGTGATAGGGAGAGAGCTAATCTATCTCGGTATTTATTGCGTACATGACGTGATAGATTATTGGTTCGGCTTTCTAGAGCCGAAGATCGTTTTTCGGATGACGACCCTCGTACTGAACATCTACGAGGCCAGTTAATTAAATCCGATGACCACTTACGGGCTGCAGGATTAGATGCTGTTATAGAAGACAGTGACTACCCTGCTGCCATGGATTCTTCACTATTACCTGGTAGTGAAGGTGGTGATGATTTAGGTGGTGACTGTTAGTACACTACGTTTAAATGTTCAATATTGTTATTATTTATTATTTTGTAAACGGATATGCTGGAATTGGTAGACAGATCTCGCTTAGGACGGGCAAATTATAAGTTCGAATCTTATTATCCGTATATATCTCGTTGACTAATAGGTAAGTCCTAAATTTTTGGTATTTATTTATGAGTGTTCGAATCGCTCCGAGATAAAAAAAAATATATATATATATATATAGCCAAGGTAGTTTAACGGTAGAACAATAATTTCATGAATTAAGAATGAGAATTCGAATTTCTCCCTTGGCTTAAGGTGGGTATAGTTTAATGGTAGAACAGCTGTATGTGGCATAGTATATCCTTGTTCGATTCAAGGTATCCTCCCGCTATTTTTTTTTAGTTTTTTATTATATATGTATAATATTTCGATAATAAATAAATATTATTCTTATAAATTATTTGTAAGTTTATATAAATATATATTTATATATATATATATAAATAAATGCAGTATATAAGTATATATATTGTCACCTATAGAAGATAGTAAGAGTCTCAGAAGACAATTATCTACATATGCTGAGGATTCTTTTTTAATTTTGAAAAACCCTACAGAGTGACAAGAAAGATGATTTTTATCATCTAATGCAAAAGATATCGGAACTTTATATTTAATGTTTGCATTATTTTCTGGGTTAGTCGGTACAGCTTTTTCTGTATTAATTAGATTAGAATTATCAGCACCGGGTGTACAATATATTGCTGATAATCAATTATATAATAGTATAATAACAGCTCATGCTATTTTAATGATTTTTTTCATGGTTATGCCTGCTTTAATAGGAGGATTTGGTAATTTTTTATTACCTTTACTAGTAGGTGGTCCTGATATGGCAAAAGAAAAGGATCTCCGTGGGGCTAATATAAGGTATTATAGTAATAATTTAAAATATAGTGATAGAGAAATAAAAGGGTATTTAGCAGGTTTATTTGAAGGAGATGGTCATATTTGAATACAAAAATCTAGTGATAAAAAGAGACACAATCCAAGATTTTGTATAACTTTTAGTATGAAAAATGAACCATTAGCTAAAAAATTATTGGAGTTAATTGGATCAGGGTTTATTAGATATAAGTTACAAGATAATGCTTGTGTATTAGTTGTTTCACCTGTAATAGGTTTAACTAAAATAGTAGATTTATTAAATGGTGAATTAAGAACACCAAAAATACATCAACTTCATAGTTTAATAGATTGATTAAATAAAAATCATAATACTAATATAACTAAATTACCCTTAAAAGATAATCCTTTATCTGAAGATGGTTGATTGAGTGGATTTATAGATTCGGATGGTAGTTTTTCAGTACAATATACTAAATTAGAAGATGGTGCAAAAAAAAGGAAAATATCTTGTAGATTAAGAATTGAACAAAGAATGTTTGATCCTATATCTAATGAAAGTTATTTTAAAGTTTTGACTGATATATCTAATTTTCTTAATTGTAGTTTATTAGTAAGAAAACAAAAATCTACAGGAAATGAGTATTATAATTTAACAGCCTCAAGTAAATTGTCTTTAAATTTAATAGTAAATTATCTAGAAATATACCCATTATTTTCAAGTAAATATTTAGATTATAAAGATTGAAAGAAAATAGTACTTTTAATACTTGAAGATAAACATTATACAGAACAAGGTATAATTGAAACAGAGTATGTGAGAAACGGTATGAATATAAAAAGAACTTATTTTAATTGAGATCACTTAAATTCACTATCATTATAAAAATATATATTATATTATAATTAAAGCCCTAAACAGGGAATGCCGTTAAAAAGTGTAAACTTTTTTATTATTACTTCGCTATATGCATGGAATTTCTCGAATTTGGAATTAGTTTTCCAGTTAACAGATACATAGACACCTAATTGGAGTTACAAACTTCTAAAGTTGTATTTTTCAACTGAATTAGTCGTAACACTTATGTATACATGGGAAGAATATGCAGGAAACCAAATGATAATTAATATTATCTTAGTAGGATCCTCAGAGACTACACGCGAGGCTCCATTTTAATGGATGAAGATATAGTCCGTTTAGGTAAGAAATTACTTAAGTTTTTTATTTATAAAATAAATAAAAAATATAGATTCCCTAGATTAAATAATATAAGTTTTTGATTATTAGTACCTAGTTTATTATTATTTGTATTTGCATCAATAATAGAAAATGGAGCAGGAACAGGTTGAACTCTTTACCCTCCATTATCAGGAATACAAAGTCATAGTGGTCCTAGTGTGGACTTAGCTATATTTGGATTACATATAAGTGGTATAAGTAGTATGTTAGGTGCTATGAATTTTATTACAACTATACTGAATATGAGAAGTCCAGGAATTCGTTTACATAAACTAGCTTTATTCGGTTGAGCTGTAGTAATAACAGCGGTGTTATTATTATTATCTTTACCTGTTTTAGCAGGTGGTATTACAATGCTTTTAACAGATAGAAATTTTAATACATCTTTTTTTGAAGCTGCAGGTGGTGGTGATCCTATATTATTCCAACATCTTTTCTGATTCTTTGGACATCCCGAAGTTTATATATTAATTATACCAGGTTTTGGTATAATTAGTACTGTTGTATCGGCAGGATCTAATAAAAGCGTATTCGGATACTTAGGTATGGTTTATGCTATGATGTCTATTGGAGTATTAGGGTTTGTTGTTTGAAGTTGATTTTTGGCTTCGTCTTATAGTAATATAAGTATTTATAATTTCGCTATATGCTTAAACAGTTTTATGCTTATTAGTACCTTGAAAGGTAAAAATCTAATAAGTACGACTCAATGAGCAGGCAATCTGTCCCTATATTTTAATAAAAATAAAATACAGAGTGCTTCAGAGACTACACGCGAAACATCTTTTAATTTTTCATTATTTCGTTTATACTATTTATTACTATTTAACAGTAGTAGTGAACATTTATCTGATAATTGGTTAATTTGATTAATTGGTTTTGTAGAAGGAGATGGTGCTATTCAAACTTATGATAATGGTAAAAGAGTGCGTTTTGTACTTACTCAAAAAGAAAGTGCTATTCTTTACTTTATACAAAATAAATTAAACATAGGTATTGTTAAACATTTTCCACAAGGAAAAAGTGGAAAAAACAATGATTTTTATAGATTAATTGTAGATAATCCTACACAAATTCTTTTATTAGCATATTTATTTAATGGTAATTTAGCTATGGATCACAGAATAAAACAATTATCTTTATGAATTCAATATTTAAATATACGTTTTGGAGAAAATATTATAACATTTATAAAAAATCCTGTTTTTATTACATTACAAGATGCCTGATTATCAGGCTTTACTGATGCAGAAGGATGTTTTAATGTATCTATAACATCTAATTCTAGATATACATTAGGTCATGTTATAAAAATGCGTTTTTTACTAGATCAAAAAGATAGTATCATTCTTTCAAAAATTAGAGATTTATTATCTACAGGTAAAGTAACTATTAGATCAGGCACTAGAGGAGTTTTCCGTTATACTGTAACAGGTTACAAACCAATAAATAGTATAATAAATTATTTTGAAAAGTTTCCATTATATACTAGAAAAGCTCATTCTTTAAAAAAATGATGTACAATTCATACTATGGTTATAAATAAAATACATCTAACTAAAGAAGGTTTAGCTAATATAAGAGTATTACAAAAACAGATAAATATTAATAATAGTATGACAAATAAAACAGGGGCTAGTAACCCTTAAAAGATGAAGATATAGTCCGATACTCCTTGTAAAAGGAGCGCTAAATTAGCGGGCAAGTATGAAGAATATTTGTTAACTTTTTGCATCACATGTATACAGTTGGATTAGATGTTGATACTAGAGCTTATTTTACAGCAGCTACTTTAATAATTGCTGTACCTACAGGAATTAAGATATTTTCATGATTAGCTACTTGTTATGGTGGTTCATTACATTTAACACCCCCTATGTTATTTGCTTTAGGGTTTGTAGTTTTATTTACTATTGGAGGATTAAGTGGTGTTGTTTTAGCTAACGCCTCACTTGATATTGCATTCCATGATACAATTAATTTTGTTGGTTATAGTATTTTGTTTATAAGTACATTAACCTCTGTTTTTAATAAAAAGATTTATAATGATATACCATATGATATTAAAAATGAATTTATTGATAATGAATATATAAAAATGTTTTGAGTTGGTTTAATAGATGGTGATGGTAGTATTCAAGTTAATCATTGACGTAAATTATCTTTACAGTATAGACTTATAATAAAATTATCTAATTTAACATCTAATTATAAAATGTTAGTGCAAATTGCCAAAGTTATAGGTGGAACTGTAAGAGTTACAGGAAAAGGTAAAGATGTTATTTGAGTAATTAATGATAAACAAACTATTATTAATATCATTAAAATATTTGATATTTATCCTCTTTTAACTTCTAAAAAAATATGTCAATTAAAATTTTTAAAAGAATGTATTTTGAAAGATTCGGTTGATTGATATTTATCTTATAGAAATAATAAGTATGATAGTCAAATATCTATTATTAATTCAGATATGTTTGGGTTAGAAAAGGGTATATTAAATATACCTAATTATTTTTCTGGATGATTATCAGGTTTTATAGAAGCTGAAGGTTGTTTTTATATTAGAAAAAGTGACAATCATTCGTTTTCTATAGGACAAAAGGATGATATTTATTTAATTAATATAATTAAAGAATATTTAAAAACAACTAATATAGTTAGAAATCCCTATCCTAATTTTTATTCTATAGAAGTTTATAAAAAAGAAACATTAAAATTCATTATAAATCATATTAAAAACAATCCTTTATTAGGAGAAAAAGCAGAATCTTTTCATAAATGAGAAAAGTATATAAAATAAGTGTCATGTGGTCTTGCCACCGTGAAAAAGGTTTATACACTTTTTCGGTAATATTTTATATTGCTAACGGTGAAGCCTTATATCTTTTCAAAAATGCATGAAAATTTATACAAAATATAAGGTAATACCGTGGAAACAAATATAGTTAATATATTTGGATCTGTAGAGACTAAATGTGGCATTCGAAAATTTATTAAGTTAAATAATTAGAAAAGTTATAGTCCGATCCTTGGAGTAATCCAAGTTGTATAAAATTTGTTGAGCTATAAATAGACTTATTATGTTGTAGCTCATTTTCATTATGTGTTATCTATGGGTGCAGTTTTTGCATTATTTAGTGGATGATACTTTTGAATACCTAAAATATTAGGTTTATCATATAACCATTTTTCAGCTAAAGTTCATTTCTGAATTATGTTTATAGGTGTTAATTTAACATTCTTCCCTCAACATTTCTTGGGTCAGTAGGCTCTATGTCATAGTAATATGATATGTATATAGCACTATATGCTAGAAAACCTATTTATATTAGGCATATTAAATAGGTAATTAGCAGGGAATATAATATTTATAGCCCTCAGAGACTAAACGTGTTACAACTTAAAAGTTGAAGATATAGTCCAACTAACATAGTAATATGTTAATTTCTTACTACTTGATTATATTTATAGTATATTTGTTATATTAAAAAAGGTATATCATTATATATTACTATTTAAGAATGAATCTAAAGAAGATCATTCTGAATATAATAGTTCAAATTCAAGTAGTTTTTCTGAAAATGAAAATGAAAAAAATATTAATTCTGGTCTTGAACAAGATCCAGATGATGATGATTTTATAAAAAAAACTATAAATAATAAAAATTTAATTACTGTAGAACCTAAACAAAATTTTATCCAATAATTTTTATTAGATTCAACAATGTTGAAATCTACTCCAGTTTCTATATATAATTTATCAAAAGATAAAGAATCTATATTAAAATAATTTAAAAATAAAAGTGGTATTTATCTTATACATAATAATGTTAAAGGAAAACAATATATAGGTAGCGGATTGGATTTAAGTAAAAGATTAACTACTTATTATTTTCCTTCTCGTTTATCTGATAACCGTTATATTTCAAAATCTATATTAAAATATGGTCATCTAAGTTTTTCTGTCGTAATTTTATATATATTAGGTAATACTGGTTTACATTCAAAAATGGATATAATAAATAAAGAACAATATTATATTGATATATACAAACCTATTCTTAATTTAAACCCAACAGCAGGGTCTAGTAAGGGTTTTAAACATTCAGAAGAATCTAAAAAACTTATTTCTGAGTTTCGTAAAGGTAAGCCTTTATCTGAAAGTACCAAAAAAAGACTAAGTGTTTTATTTTCGGGAGAGTTAAACCCTTTTTGATCCAAAACTCATTCTGCGGATACTTTAAGTAAAATGAGTAAATCTAAAAAAGGTGAATTAAATCCTATGTTTAATAAAGAAAAGTCAAAAGAGTTTATTGAACATATGAATAAAGATAGAAAGGGAATTAACAATCCTATGTTTGGTAGATCTAAATCTTAAGAGACTTTAGCTAAATTAAGAAAAAAGGTTTATATTTACGATAATAATAAGGAATTTATAAAATCATATGATAGTTTAGGGATAGCAGTAAAAGATTTACATATAGCTTCAGAAACTATAAAAAAATATTTAGATACAAATAAGTTATATAAAAATAAATATTTTTATTCTGAATTGCAATAAGTTTTTTATTTCATAAGATATGCTACAAGGTATGCCTAGAAGAATAAGTGATTACCCTGATGCATTCTACGGTTGAAATTTAATTAGTAGTATAGGTTCTATTATTAGTGTTGTAGCAACATGATATTTCTTAACTATAGTATATAAACAATTAACAGAAGGTAATGCTGTTTCAAGATATCCTTGATTAACACCTCAGATGTTTAGTGATACATTCCAAGTATTATTTACAAGAAATAATACTTCATTAGAATGATGTTTAAATAGTCCACCTAAACCTCATGCTTTTGCTAGTTTACCTTTACAATCTTAGTTAGTTATATATTTAAATATAGATTATATCCTGCTAAATTATGAGCGTAAAATGTTACCTTGTTGTATTTAGGTCTTAATATTTCTTTTATGAAATTTAAAATTAAGGACTTATCATCTAAAGACTCATCAATATAATAGGTTTTAGGACTTTTATCTAAATTAGTTTTAAATCCTATAGAATAAACTTTATGGGTATTATCTTTAGCTCTATAAGTTTCTAAATCTATAACACCTATGTTAGGATTACTAACAAATACAGATTTGTATTTAGGCTTTTCAATAGCTTTTAGATTAACATCTTGTTTAATCATAAATACGTTATTGTTAGATGTATCTACAGAATTAATCTCTAATTTAACAGGGTTAATCTGAACTTTACCTTTAAGCTTTTTATTATCATTCTTTTTCTTAATAAACTTAGAAGAAGAAGAGGAGTAAAAAAGAGGAGAAGAAGAAAACAATCTAGAATTATTAATTAATTGATTAATAATTAAAGATTTCCGGATAGAATTAAGAAATCCTTGAAAGAAATGTTTATTATTAAAAAACATGGTATAATAAATAAAAACTGAGCTTTTGTATAAAATAAGTTTAAAAGAAAAAAATTTTTACTTATTTAATATTACAAATAAGTAAATATAATTAAAATATAACAAAGGTTATTGAGACAATAAGAAAATAAAATGATACGCTAGCTAAATATAATTAAAATATAACATTGTGTCAATAAAAAATAAAATGATAGGTAACTAAATCAGTAAAAAAATGTAAATAATTACTGAAGAAAAAAAAAACAAAAAAATGGTAGTCTAGCGTATCTAAAGTGTGGGAGTAGATACACCTAAAAAATGAATTTTAGGTTTTCGAAGTATCTACTCCATAGAGAGAGATAATTCAAGTAGTATCTAAGCATGTATGTTTATATATATATATATATATATACATGAAAATATTTTAAACAATTTAGATATATAGAAATCATTTATAAATGGGTTCTATATATCGATTAAATTATAACTTTAAGTTATAACTATCTGTATAAGTATACATATACTATATAGGTATTAAAAAAATTTGAAATAAATTATATATAAATATAGTTTTTTATTAACAGTTATATACTATTAGAAATAATACAATAGTACTATAGGGTATAGGGATGGTGGGCATTATCGTATAAAAAGTTAAATCTTTGATGAAATTATTAAAAAAAATTATGTTGAAATTAAAAAATTTTATTTACAGTATATAACAAGGTTATTGTTGGTTTTAATGTATTGAAAAAATATATTTTTCTTTTTTTCTGTTTTCTTTATATAGATCCTATGAGGATTATATTTATACTTAAATTAATATTAAACATTTTTATGTTTTTTTATGTAAATATATTCGATAATATTGATATAAGTATATTACTTTCAGATAGTAACCGATCTTCACCGCCGGTTTTAACTGATGGAAGCTCTTTACCAGATTCTTAGCTACCTTCACCTAGTGAATATCAATCTAATAGTGGATCTGAGGGACAAAGTAATTCAGCTGGTTCTTCTTACTACGATCCTAATAATTATTATGGTGTTTATAGTGAGTCTTCAAATGGTAGTTGAGAAATGGGAACAAGAAATGTATCTCCTTCACATAATACACACTATCATGCTGCCAAGTTATCTGAAGATATTTTTAATATAAATGCACATGTAGCAGGTACAAATGTTAAAATTGAACTGTCAAGAGCTTTAACTATTACGGGTGAGCTAGGATCTAAAGATTTGGTTGCACAAATTTCAGGTGAAACTGTAATTATTAAACAGGCAGCTACATTGCCTCAAGACGAACAGAGGGAAATTTTACTTTCTGTAAAAAAAGCTTTATTTAATATAGATATGGCTACTAGAAATTCACAAATTGCAGACACACAATATTCAAATGGTAATACATCTGGATCTGAAAGATCCTATACTGATTCTCAAGGTATCCATAAAAAAGCAAAAGTATCACGAGCTGATTATGAGGAAGCTAAAGATGTATTATCTGAATGTAAAGATACGTTGTATCAAAATAGATGATTTAGAAATTAATTTATTCTATCTTTAGAATATAATTATATTTATATAATACTCAATTATTAATACTAATTTTTTTATAAAAGGATTTAGTTTAATAGATAAAACCATTAATTGATGTAGGTTTAAATCCTGCAATCCTTATATTTAACTAGCTATATATAAAATATTCTATTAATGTTAAAAATTTTTTCATATTAGAATGATTAATAATTTTTTATATAGTTTTTGGTCTGTATGTATATAAAATATAAATATGTTACAATCATCAAAATTAATTGCTTCAGGTTTAGCTACAACAGGTTTAATAGGTGCAGGTATAGGAATAGGTATTGTTTTTGGAGCTTTGATTTTAGGAGTATCTAGAAATCCTTCATTAAGAGGACAATTATTTAACTATGCTGTTATAGGATTCGCTTTTTCAGAAGCTACAGGTTTATTTGCTTTAATGATGGCATTCCTTTTATTATATGTAGCTTAATAAGGTACATTATAAAAATAAAATTATTTATTATGCCAATATAATACCGATTTAATAAGGGTTATTAAAATTTTTAATAATCTATTTATTATTAAAGGTATTTAGTTTAAACGTTAAAACTGTTAATTTAACAATATAGGTTAAAATCCTATAATCCTTATTACATACTTATATATATATATATATAATAAATTAAAACTTAATTTAAAAATTAAAAACAATAAATGACAACAACAACTTTTTTTTTATTTTTAATTCCTATTTTAGCTGTTATATTATTAGCAGTTAATTTAATTTTCTCTCCTCATAATTCATATTTAGAAAAAGATAGTGCTTTTGAGTGTGGTTTTCATTCTTTTTTAGGACAAAATAGAACACAATTTAGTATATCTTTTTTTATATTTGCATTATTATTTTTATTATTTGACTTGGAAATTCTTTTAGTGTATCCATACATAGTTAGTGCTTATACTAATGGAATATATGGACTATCTGTAATGCTTTTATTTTTTTTAGTTTTAACATTAGGATTTGCTTTTGAATTAGGAAAAAATGCATTAAAAATAGATAGTAGACAAGTACATAATTTAGATTATAAATTATGAAATGGTTATTCTTTAATATATAGTTAAATATGTTAGCTACATATTATTTAATAATAAAAGATTGTAATTTTTGATAATCTTATGAAAAAATTTTTTTTGCAAAGTTAATAAATTAATTATAGATAGACATGATGTTTAAGGCAGGTATTCTACAATTAGATGCACCTACTCCTTGAGGTTTATTTTTTCAAGATAGTGCTACACCTCAAATGGAAGGATTAGAGGAATTACATAATAATATTATGTTTTATTTAGCTATTATATTATTTTCTGTTGTTTGAATGATGATAACTGTAATAAGAAATTTTGTAGTATCAAAATCTCCTATATCACATAAATATATGAACCATGGTACACTTATAGAATTGATATGAACTATAACACCTGCATTAATACTTATATTAATTGCTTTCCCTTCATTTAAATTATTATATTTAATGGATGAAGTTATGGATCCATCTTTAGTTATTTATGGAGAAGGTCATCAATGATATTGAAGTTATCAATATCCTGATTTTACTAACGATGAAGGTGAATTTGTTGAATATGATTCATATATTATACCCGAAAGTGATTTAGAAGAAGGTAGATTTAGAATGTTAGAAGTTGATAATAGAGTTGTTATACCTGAATTAACACATACAAGATTTGTTATATCAGCTGCTGATGTAATACATTCTTATGCATGTCCTTCTTTAGGTATTAAAGTTGATGCTTACCCTGGTAGATTAAATCAAGCCTCTGTTTATTTAAATCGTAAAGGTACATTCTTTGGTCAATGTTCAGAAATATGTGGTATACTTCATAGTTCTATGCCTATAGCTATACAATCTGTTTCTATAAAAGATTTCTTATTATGATTAAGAGATCAAATTGAATCATAGAATTTACTATATATATTTATATTTTTTGTATTTAATTACAAAGGTAATTAATATAAGCTTATATACGATCTAGCGTATTTATATACGTTATTGATATTTTTATAAGTTCAAATCTTATTAAGTCCAAAAAAAATATATATATATTTATATATATATATTATATTTTTGTTGATAGCATAGATAAATCGAAAAAAAAAGTTTAATATGAATTTTTCAATATTTTTATTTCTTATAGGAACATTAGGTTTTGTTTTAAATAGAAAAAATATAATACTTATGTTAATTTCTATTGAAATAATGTTATTATCTATAACATTTTTAATATTAATAAGTTCATTAAGTTTTGACGATATTTTAGGTCAAACTTTTGCTATATATATAATAACTATAGCGGGTGCAGAATCTGCAATAGGTTTGGGAATACTAGTAGCATATTATAGATTAAGAGGAAGTATATCTATACAATATAAGTAATGTATTTAACATTAATAATTTTACCTTTATTAGGTTCTATATCTTCGGGATTTTTTGGAAGAAAAATAGGTGTTAGCGGGTCACACTTTATAACATGTAGTTCAGTTATTACAACAACAATTTTAGCTTTATTAGCTTTTGTAGAAGTAGGTATTAATAATATACCTGTTACGATCAATGTAGCAAGATGAATAGATGTAGAAGCATTAAATGTTTTATGAAGTTTTAAATTTGATTCTTTAACAGTTTCTATGCTTATACCTGTATTAATAGTATCTAGTTTAGTACATATATATTCTATAAGCTATATGAGTCATGATCCCCATAATCAAAGATTTTTTAGCTATTTAAGTTTATTCACATTTATGATGATAATTCTTGTTACTGGAGATAATTATTTATTAATGTTCGTAGGTTGAGAAGGTGTTGGAGTTTGTTCTTATCTTTTAATAAATTTTTGATTTACTAGAATTGCAGCAAATCAAAGTTCTATATCTGCATTCCTTACTAATAGAGTAGGAGATTGTTTCCTGACAATAGGTATATTCGCAATGTTATGATCTTTTGGTAATATAGATTATAATTTGATATTTTCATTAGCTCCTTATTATAATGAAAATATAATAACTATTATTGGTATTTGTTTAGTTATAGGTGCTACAGCTAAAAGTTCACAAGTTGGATTACATATTTGATTACCACAAGCTATGGAAGGTCCTACACCTGTTTCTGCATTAATACACGCAGCTACTATGGTTACAGCTGGTGTTTATTTATTAATGAGATCATCTCCTTTAATAGAATATAGTTCAACAGTTTTAATTATTTGTTTATGATTAGGTGCTATAACTACTGTATTTAGTTCTTTAATAGGTTTATTTCAACAAGATATAAAAAAAGTTATAGCTTATTCTACAATGAGTCAATTAGGTATGATGGTTATAGGTATAGGATTATCTTCTTATAATATAGCTTTATTCCATTTAGTTAATCATGCGTTTTATAAAGCATTGTTATTTTTAGGTGCAGGAGCAGTTATACATTCAGTGGCTGATAATCAAGATTTTAGAAAATATGGAGGATTGAGACCTTTTTTACCTTTAACTTATTCAGTTATGTTAATAGCTTCATTAAGTTTAGTTGCTATACCATTTATGACAGGATTTTACTCTAAGGATTTAATACTTGAATCTGCTTACGGTCAATATTATTTATCTAGTAATATAGTATATTTTATTGCTACTATAGGTGCTATGTTTACAACGCTTTATTCAGCAAAAGTATTATATTTAACTTTCTTAACTAACCCTAACGGACCTTTAAATAATTATAAACATGCACATGAGGGAGATCTTTTCTTAAATGTACCTTTAATTATATTAGCTATATTCTCTATATTTTTTGGTTTTATAACTAAAGATATATTTATAGGTTTAGGTACAGGATTCTTCTCAGATAATAGTTTATTTATACACCCTAATCACGAAATTTTATTAGATACAGAGTTCGCTGTTCCTGTATTATTTAAACTATTACCATTCTTATTTACCATTTCTTTAAGTGTAATATCAATTCTATATTCAGAATTTACACCTAATTTATTAATTAAATTTAAGTTCTCAAATATAGGTTATAATATTTTTAGCTTCTTTAATCAAAGATTTTATATAGAATTAATATATAATAAGTATGTTGTTGAATATATTTTAAAATTAGGTGGACAGACAACAAAAAGTCTTGATAAAGGATCAGTAGAATATTTAGGACCTTATGGTTTAGAAAGAGGATTATTGAGTTTAAGTAAAAATATAAATAGTTTAAGTACAGGTGTTGTAACTACTTATGCATTATATATATTAATGGGTTTAATATTCTATATAACATCTTTATACTTTTCTTATTGTGATAATAACTTATTAATTTTAATTATATTTACTTTATTTGTAATATTAAATAATAAAAAATTTGTATCTATATAAACTTATTTTATACAAAAAATAACTAACTCTATTTTATTTTGCTATTAGCGTCTATTTTTTCTTTATTATTGTCTAATTCTCTAGCTTTTAGACGTGACATATCAATACTTTATTCTAGAATTGGTATTATTATCTTATTTTTTTGTATTTATTTAGCTTATAATAGCTTATTTATAACATATATAGATAATGGTATTGGTATATTTGGAGGTTTATTTTATATATCTTCTATAACACAATCCTTTCATATATTAATTTTCTTTTTAAGTTTATTAATATTAAATATGACAGGTTTTTATCCAAGAAAATTAGTAAATAGTAAATATTTAAGTATTTCTAATTTATTTTTTTCAAAATTAGAATTTTTAAAAAAACTTACTGTTTCTAATATTATTTTAAAAAATGGAGAACAATATTCTATTATAGAATATACTTTAGTATTATTATTTGTTATTATAGGTAGTATTCTTTTAATATCAAGTAGTGATTTGATTTCTATTTTTTTAGCTATAGAATTACAAAGTTATGGTTTATATTTATTATGTGCTATTTATAGAAATTCTGAGTCATCCACTTCTTCTAGT